>JBDJHY010000007.1:1442183-1459848 GCA_039654485.1 Withania somnifera
CAACAATTCTTGCTGCTGCCAGGTATCGATCCCACGCCGGGTGTGAGGCACACTACAAGAAGTGGACCCGGTGACCACTGAGCTAAGCCTCTTGGACTTCTTTTGTTCATTCTTAATTATATGCTCTATTAACAATATTTATATATTTTATTTTATAAAATTTAAAAATAATTTATTATCTAATTTTTCAATGTACTTATGTTATTTATTATACTTAGTTTTTTTTCAGCATTGAATTTATGATATTTTCAAATAATATAATAAAATTAATATTATATTTATTATTTTTTATTTTTTAAAATTGTATTTTCGCATAGTAAAACCTTTCTAGAAAATATAAGATTTTCGTGACCGACATTAAGCCACGATTCAAGCGTGAATATCTTTATTTTTGAGAATATATTTAAAGTAAAAAAGAATTTAATTGAAAATCTTATACTGTGCAATTTTCATGAGAAACAAAGTTATAGATAGATTATGTCAAAGACCACACATTCAAAGTATTTTGGGTCATATTGTCAACTCCAAAGAGCCATCGATAAATCATTTTAAAACTTTTTTTTATCACTCATACTTATACTTTGAGTCAATTTGCAGGCATATCCCCTGTTTTTAAACTCTTTACAGTACTATGTTTGATATTAATATATTTAATAGATTTTTTATATCACCTTAATAAAGAATTTTTAGTTACATTAAAAATATTAACATGTTTAAGATGATATATCTCGAAATAAATGATAATAATAGTATAACTTAAGTTGTTTATCTATAGAAGGTTAAAGTTGAATTAAATTGATTTTATAATATTAAAATAAATCACAAAGCTAAAAAAATGGAAGAAGATTAACGTGAATGAGCAATGTATTGAGTCCTATAAATCGGTCCTTGAAAAATTTGTCCCGAGTCATTTGGAAACAAAAGAGTTATATTTTAGTTTGGAACACTGGCCCTAAGACAAATAGCTAGGGGCCGGCTGGGATATTTGATGGAGAGTTCTAGCCTAGGGAGCAGTTTCCGTAGGGTTCTTGTGGTCTTGGACTAGATCACTCTCTGCAATTGCATAGGGAATTATACTTGTAGAGCTAGATTAGTTGTAACAGTATGTCGTTTGTATTGGCAATGTTGACTCCAAAATCTTCTCCAGATTGAGCTGAGTTTAGAAGATGTTGTTCGATGCTTCTTATCTAGAGTACTATTCATATGGATCAATTACTTTTGCCACATGTCCCCATGCATTATTCATTCATCTGAACAAACATCAGTTACACTTCATACGCTCACAAATAGGATTTTTCAAGACTGGAAGAATAAGATGCATCATGAGGTCGATATAACTTCTACTTTAATTTTTCAGAATAGAAAAATTATTCTCGATAGCTCCTCGTCAACTCAAAAGTAATATAATTGAAATACAAAAGTAAAAAAAAAGAAAAAAAAAAAAGAGAAAAATGTACAAAACAAATGCAACAATAAATATTAATACACGTTGAAAAAGAATACATTAAACCAAAATCATATTAGCTACTAGCTAGAAGCACGATATAATCGAGTAGGGATTAGTTTTGAAGAATTTGACTTAGCTTCCTAAAATCTCTCCTAAGAATATTCTAAGAATATCATATTCCTATAATGTCCAGAATATTCTAAGAATATCATATTCCAATAATATCACATCTCTTGTAAATGTAAATACACAATATAAAGTTACTATATTTATAAAATCCTGCTTAATCCCCCCTCAAGTTGCTGCAAAAAGATTTTGAATGCTCAACTTGAGAAGAAGGTAGTCAAACTGATGTTTTCCCAATGCTTTTGTAAGAATATTAGCTAGCTGCACTTCAGAGGAAACGTATGTTGGAAAAATGTTGCCTTTCATTATCTAGTTTGGGGAAAAATGACAATCCATTCCTATATTTTTTCTTCCTTTCATGAAATACTAAATTTCTTTGTTATATGCAACTCTGACTGACTATCACAATATAATTTTATTAGAGTAGGATGTGTCACTCCTAAACTGAATAAAATTCCCTTTAGCCACATCAATTCACAGGTTGTGGTGGCCATAAATCTGTATTCAGCTTCCGAGGATAATCTGGACGTTGCCTGCTGCTTTCTAGTCCTCCATGATATTGGTGAATTGCCCAAGAGAACAAACTACCTAGTAAGAGATCGTCGTTAAAGGGCAACCTGCCCAATCTGAATATAGCTTCAAATCGCATGCACTGCTCAATGAAATTCTAATCACAAAAATTTTATTGAGATTAAATTTAACATATATTAATCTAAATAAATTTTATGAATAAATATAATTGGATTAAATTTAGTCCAATAAATGTGAATTAAATTTGCTAGTCAATTAATTTGAATTATAAATGACGAGCCCACTTCACTAAGCTTAAGATCTCATCCTATTCTAGAAGCCCAATTTGGTACATGTGTCAAATGACATGGCATTGCCAAGTCAAGCAAAGAAGCCAATAGGATAGTCCAGTATGTCTAAATGACATATCATGCCTATTGAAATTAAGGACCAATAAAGATACGCCATGTGTACAAGTGACATGTTCCGACCAATCAAATATCGTCATGTCACTTAATCTGATTGGCTGAAAGAAGCCTGTTTTCACCATAACTTCTCCATTCTACAACTATACATAGGGGTCGTCTATAATTCGAAAAAGATGCATCATAACTCTAACAGGAAGCTAGAGAGAGCTCATAGATCAAACGTCATAGATTTTTCAACAAGCTGCAAGTTCAAGCATTCAAACACCCAAGTTCATACACAACTCAAGATCAAGATAAAGATTCAAAATTAAGCTCAAAATTCCTTGAATTCAAGCACAAGTCAAGATAAATCATCAAGTTCATAAGTCAAATTCACCAGCAAAATCCATCAAATCCCCAAGTAAAAAACAAGTACACCAAGATTTAAGAACAAGCTCAAAAGCCCTTGCATTTATATTTGAAAAGTAGAATCAAAGGATCAATAGAGATTGTAACACTCACTATTTGAAATCAAAAAAATAATCGTTACCATATTTTTTGTCTTGATTATTTTCTCGACTTGAATTTTATTGTCTACCAATTCTAGCATACCCAGTGGGACAATTTCTATCTCTCGTCTCAGCTTTCAATCATCATGGAAACATTAAGATGACTTCCAAGAAGATTAACTCCAAATCAACCTCCTCGGAGACTGCTAATTTCAAATTCTCTGGTGATGTTGAAAACATACTTGGCGTCATATATGAAAGATTTGGACCAATCACGACAAACAAGAAAAGCATACTGTAACAACAAACACTCAAAGTGTCGTTTGCCTTATCCTGCTTTTGGATCTTCATCCTCCAAAAGAGACAAGTCATCCATCAAACCACCAGAAGAAGGTAGTAATGTCGTTAAAAGAATAAAAGAGAATTTATCTCTACTCCAAACCATCAGAAGAAGGTAGTGATGTCACTAAAAGAATAAAAAAAACTTTATCTCTACTCGAACTCTCTAGATCTAAGAGCTCTACTACAAGGATGATGAATCAACCACTGGATCCTCTCCATTTGCACTATGTCAGATAAGCCACTCAAAGATCAACTTACACAAAAACCATTGCTACTCTCCGACATCTCCGATAGAAGATCTTTCATAGGCATTTTTCAGCTTATTTCACCTTTTCATCAGTCCAAAAGTTGGTACTTTTCTCCTTTTTTTTCTCCTCCATCATTAAAGTGAGTCTCTCTTGCGAATGTCTCATCATTCCCCACTAATTGTAAAACCAAAATATAAATTCCTAAAAAGATTCTACACTACAAATTCTAGAGCTTTCAAGAAAACTCACATCAAGATTTCAAAAATTAATTTTTTGAATGTTCTTTTTCAAAGTTAAGGTTTAAGATCAAATATTATGGAGCGATTAAGGTATGTAGGACCATTTTACTCCATCCCCATGTCCAAGAGCTTTTAGCTTTCATGAATTTCAGTTTCAAATTGTGGTTCATAAACCCAATTTCAAATTTCTCTATACTTGAAGGAAAATCTTATAATTTCTTGCTGCTTTTACTTATGATTATGATATTAATGAATATTGTATTTATATTTAATCTTAGTAAGCTTTTATTGTTGCTCTAGTTAGTTTTTTCATGATTTTATTTTTATGATTTTATGAAACTAGATCCCTGTTTATAATTTTAGAAATTTTATGATTTTATAAACAAGATTTTTATGACCTAGTTTCCCACATGTGAAATTTTAGAACATAGTTATGTCATGAACAAAAAAGATTTACATTGTTATTTTGTGTATGAAAAGGGCTCAAAGTCTTTTATCAAATAAATCTATCTTATTGGAGATAGCTTTAGAAGAATAACTTCATGAGCTCAAATAGTATGTGTTGATTAGAAGAAACTCCCACCCATGTTTCATATATGATCAGTTTTAAATTTTCAGCAAAGTATATTATGGATGACTCGCTATAGTTTACTTCAGATATGATTATTTCAATATTATGCACTTATATATTTTTCAGTTATGTTTCATAATAAAAAGGTTGAGTCAGTGCATATAAATCTTCATGATTCAATTGCATGTTCAGTTTAGCTCTTTAGTTCAACATCATTCTTTAAATTGTTTTACTTAGTATATGCATGCTTACAAACCAGTATCCTCAAAGTATTGGGCATACTCTATGCCTGCGTTATTTCATAATGTAGATGTAGGTATTTCTCTAAACCTCTTAGATAGAAAGTGTAGTAGATTCCAGTCAGCGTTGAAGAGTCATCATTCTTCGAAGGCAAATGATTTCGAGTTCTTGATTTATTCTAGTTCTTTCCAAATTTAGAGTAGCTAGGGGATTTGCACCAACGACTCATCAGTTTTAGTAGAGGCTTCATAAATAGTTAATCAGAAATGTTAATCAGATTTCAAGTAACATATTTCTCAATTGTAAACAACATTATTTTTTCATACTTTAATAGTTTAACCCATGTATCATCTTTTGTATGTTTTTCAATATAAATTTTTTATATCTCATGCCAGTTCAAGGGTTATCTTAGGGTCATTTGTGATTTCAGGTATTATATCTCATTCAGGGTGTAGAGTCGGGGTGTGATAAAAGCCCATGATTTTTTTATTCAAATGAATAAAATATTATAATATCGAGGAAAGATTTTGAGTATGTGGATGCCTAAGAAAATGATGCTGTAAGTACAACAACTTATTTGATTTTGTGATTTATTTTTTAGAGGCAGACAAGAAATATGTATGGTGAGGTGTTTGAGACATATACAACTGGAACATTTCCGAACTTTACGACCTTTGGCAATCATATTTTCTATCTCCAGATTTTGAATAATACAATCAAGAAATGAGAAAAGAACATGAAAATTTATTTCACTAATTCTCTGATGAAAATAAGATTAGCAGTGAGTTTAAGAACAAAAAAATATTAGTGAAGCAAGATACATTTTCAATAACAGAGGCAGGTAATATATCACTATTAACTGTGACAATAAGATATTTTCTGGTGGAGTTGATAAAGAATTTAAATTATGAATGTCTAATGTCATATGGTGAGATGCACCCAAATATATATGCCAAATTTTTGAATTCTTATTTAATTTCTTACCAAGATAGGTAGCAGTAACTTTATAGAAAATAAACTTAGAAAAATCACCCGCAACTGACTTTTGTATTATCTTTTAAAGTGCTTTTTAATTCAAAGAAGTTGGTGATGTGATTTTTTTTAACTCCCACAAGTTTCTAATGCTTGATAAGATTTATACTTGGTTTGATGCGTGTTTAGGCATCACTTGTACTATAGAATTATATGACCAGGATTCTTGTAATAATTGCATATGTTTTTTTTCTTACAATGTGACGCAATATCATCACTCTTTGCAGTCAAAGCATTGTGCTATATATTTTTTAAATGAACTTTGAGTGTAGGATTTATTGATAACTTTTGAATTATACCTAGTTGACTCGGTTGTGTAGGACAAATCCATTGTTGCTATAGTGTTGATACACGTCTCTTTGTGGATGAGTTCTCCAAATACTATATCAATGTCCAGTAGAGTTTCTCTATTAAGAATGTTAGCCCGAACATGCTCAGAGTCATGCCTCAATTTTATGAGAACTTAGACAACTCGAGTGTTTTTTCTCTCCAGCATAACTTCTTTGAAATCTGTGGATGAAATATTTTCACAGAATAGAAATTTTCATAAGATCCGAATAATAACTCCAAATAGCTTTATCTTCCTGTTTTTATTCTGAAAGAGTATGTTTTAATTCGAAACTCCGAGCATGGTTACATTGAGAATATATTTTTTGAGTTGCTTCCACAAATCCGAGGCCAATTTGAACAGACGCAGACTTAGTGCAATATCTAGGTGTACAAAATTGAGAATCCACGAAATGATATAAGCATTATTAGCATGCCAAACTAGTTTTTTCTTGTCTTCATTGGCTCAATTGTTGACTCATCCACAATTCCAAATAAACTTTTTTCTTGAACAAAGATCCAAAAATAAAATTTTCATATTGGATAATCTTTTTCATCAAATTTGGTAGACAACATATCATGAGACTATGGCTTCATTGAAGAGACAGAAAAGATAATCTGGTAACAAATATCAAATAGCAGCGAAAAGTGATGTATAATAGTTTTGGGGTAAAAATATTAGGAGCTTGATACCATGATAACAATTGATTGATCAAAAATCGAAAGAGTGCAAAAGTATTCTGTATTTCTTGTCTTTTACAATTGATATACTAAGGTTATTTATATACAAAGAATAATAATTTCAAGCATGATTCTAGCCTTATATCTTGAACAATATCAGTCCAAATCTTGCATAATATCATAAATATGATTTTGTATAGTTAATGCAAAATATTTTGCCCGATCTTCTAAAATCATATATGAACTTTTAAAATCATATCTAATATATGCTTGATCTTCAGAAATCAGATATGATCTTTTGAAATCATATTTGATATGGTTAATAACTAGTACTCGTGCACAAAGGTGCACACTAACTCTAGTTGTCTAGTGGGCCAAGTTATCTAATCCGTCCCATCTCATCCCATCCGCAAACTTAGTGGGATGAAATTGCTTTTCGTCCCCTTAATCGTGATCCCTACTATCCCTTTAAGTTATACCATTCCATCCAGTTAGACAGTCTTAGTGTACAACAAACACAATATAATGATTTATAATGTAATTGCTAGTGCCGATGAATTTCTTTTCTTCACGTGCCCCTTTCAAATTAATAATTAGCTAGACTTCTACTCGTGCAAGAGCATCATGAAGGTGCACACTAAGGTTGTTCGGTGGGGCGGGATATCCTATCACGTTTCATCTCATCCTATAAGCTTAGTGTATGGGGACGAGACTAGTGTTTCTCCCTCTCAATCTCCTCCTACTTTCATCCCAGTTTCCCCCACCCTCCTCTTATCACCTTAAGTTCGTCCCCGTTCCATAGGACAGCCTTAGTGCACGCAAAGACAACATAATACTAATGTTATAACAATATCTGAAAAAGAAAAATGCATTGGATTAAGGAAACATGAGAATCATTCGTACTCTCGATACTGGGACAAAAACCAATGGTTCTTATAAAAAATGCATTTGGCAAATTACTTGTACCAATTAGGTCCCCTCGCTATATGTAGCATGGACCTATACTCTGTACTATCAATGTCATAAGAATATATATAGTTGCTCCTTTTGTACCCTCTATTCTTATCCACACATATAACTGAGTTTCTCTCTCTTCTACCCTAAAATCTCCGGCATAAACCATTGAGCTAGCATTTTGTTCATGACAATAATTTGGATGTATATGAATGTATCCATCCAACTAAATAATTAGTTGAATTTTCAACAGATAATAGCATGTATTCGAAGAGCCCACACTCGAGTCGAGACCTATCAATAGTGTCAAAGGCACCTAATACAAGTCGTCAATGTCATCGAGGCCCCATACTCGAGAAAGTTTACTCTTTCGTATGTGTATATAAGTAGTGTATACAAAGCAGATGTAGTGTTTGACTTGTTTTAAATTACAAATTTTAAAAATTAATCTTTTTTCGTAAAACTTTGTACTCAATCAATTAAATACCGACTGTCATTAAACTAGGTCAGAGGGTGTACATGCTTAGAACTCTACTTCCCTAGACTTAAACCGAAGTCTAATAGAGTTTCAACCATTTCACTACATTTTTAACGATATTTTCATGGCGATATAAAAGAAAAAGGAAAAAGATTCCACAAACATTATTGCAAAGGGACGATATGTATGACAATTGGTCAAATGGTGATAGTACTACGTACTGTCAAAACATGTGGAGGATGAGCATGTTGGGGATTGAGTGGTATTGGGCAAGTGTTGGCTTGAGCAAAAGAACCTTTATTTGGATATATTCTCTACATATATACATCTTTCCTTTTTCCTGCCAGAGGGAAAGCTAACTAAGCAGGGTCAGCATTTGATAAGAAAGGACTAAGTGGTAAATATTAATTTGATAAAAAAAATTATTTAATTTGACTTGACACAAATTTTAAAAATAAAAATAAAAAATTTAAATTTTGTGATCTTAAAAAGTTAAAATAATAGTATTATCAAAAAAACAAATGAATTATTCTTTTTTTAAAAGGACTAAAAAAAAAGTAGGTCATTATTTTTTAAAAGGTGTGGTATCTTTTATCCACCTTCAATTCTACCATAATGAGTTCAAGTTATTAGGGTCTGTTTGGTTGTGCACTAAGGTAAAATATTTCAAAATTATATATATTGAGATTAAATTCATATTATGTTTGATAAACTATATATGTTTAAATTGTGATAAGTTTAGATTGTTAATTAAATATAATATAAATTTAATTTTAAACTTTATTTTAATTTTTTTCTTTTTCTATCAAATATAAAATTATTTTATTTTACTTTATAATTTAATTCGCATAATAACCTACCTCGCAAACAATAAGTGTGGATGCTTTTTAGGTAAAAAAAAAAAAAGAAACTAAATTAAAAAGTAGTCAATATTACCATCAAATCATAGAACATATACAGAAGAGGTTTTGGTGATGCTTCCAGCACAGGGTGGTTGGGGTACATTTTGTTATTTCGACCAAAAAAAAATTAGGGGTGAGTGAAGTGAAAAATGGAGAAGGGGCTACAAGGTTATTGTAATATTTATTATATATATAAAGTTTTAAAAATATTTATTGTGATGTAATTTATAAATATTTTTTAAAAGAAATTATAATTTTTATCTTTTAATATATTATTTTAAGCTTAACTTTAAACTTTTGAATAGTCATATTATAACTTGTAGATATTAGTAAGTCAAATAAAACTCAAATCAATAACAATGGTAACAAAAAATATTCAATTAAACACTAAAAATGACAATAATATTGGATATTGGTCTATTCTTTAGTCTTGTATAAATAAGCAAACCAATTTATTGATTTAATTATTAGTCATGAAATTAATACTTGTTAGACTTATTTAGTATGATTTAATACTTTTAAATTATATTATCTTTATTACTTATTAATATCTAATATTTATTTTATGTAATTTTATTATTTTTTTGTTGAATATTTTATTTTCGTCACTCATTTATATTGTGTTTTTTTTCTTCAAAAAACACCTTAAAAAGTTGTACTTTTTAGGGAATAAAGTAAATATTTGAAGAACAAGTGAATTATATGTTTGTACGAAGACTAACCGGAAAAAAACCCGAAAATCAAAAAAAAAATCCGAAAAACTCAATCTTTATTGATTTGATTTGGTTTATCAATTAAAAAACCTGATAAATTTAATATTTAAAAAATTCAAACTAACCCAATTCGTGTACCTAATACCCAAGGAATTTTGCAATTTCTGTCTACGTGTCTTCCTTTTTATCCCATGGAATTTTGCAACTTCTGTCTACTTGTCTTCCTTTTTATTTGTCATGTGACTGGCTACAAAAAGGCCTTTCCAAGTATTTTCTTTGTGGGTAGGAAAGATAGTAGTTCTGATTAATCGAAAAAGATAGAAGGGAAACATTGTACTAATGGGATGGTTATGAGTTTTGCTTTAAAAAATCAGAGAGCATCGCTTCTGTCTTGTATTGCTTGCTGTCGGTGGTGAATTTAGGTGTTAAAAATGAAATACGTGAATTCATGATTTTTTTCATAAAATCAGACATATTTTTTATAAAATTAATATAATATTATTTACGGATACCCATGTTATAAGAAGAATAAATGATGTACTTATGAAATGTTAAGTTATTTATCTAGTGATTTAAGTAACGTACACCCATGTTATGGAAATCCTAAATCCGTCTCTGCTTGGTGACCAATATATTGATGCTACTTTTGATCAGTGTCGTACCAAAACATGGTAGTCGATCAGCTACTTGGTTATGCAACCTGATGTACTTTGGGATCAACCAACAAGCTGCAGTCAACCATGATGGAGAGGGTATGTATATATATATATACACCAAGCAGTGCCCATGCTTTAAGATGGCGTATAGTGAGTGAGTTTGTTCATGCTATTTGGCTGGAGTGGAATCAAAGGATTTTTGAGAAGAAATATAGGCCCTGAGAACTACTAGCAAAGAAATTGAGTATTGATGTAATGTCATTTTCTAAATTTTTTTCATTATCTTTAGTAATATTTTTTTTCTAATAAATAATAATTTAACTGGATGATCTTGAGACAGAGTCTCTTCAAAGAGAAACAAAAAACATTAAGAGCCCCACTTCTCTCCCACTATGTACCAATAGTTTTTGTAGAACAGGCCATCTGGTCCAGGAGCCTTGGTGGGCTTGAAGGCTATGGTAATTTCACTACTCCTAAGAGGGGCATCCAGCAGCTGTCTAGCTTCATCTGTTGTGGATACCATAATGGGAGTATTTGAATGGTGTAGAGTTTATTGAAGAAATCAGTGATGTGGGAGGTAGGTAATGCTCGTTTGACTTAGCTAACCAATTTTTAATTTTAAATTTAGATATTTTCAAATTAATTTTTTTTAAAATTAAAATTAATTTTTTAAAAAGTTAACAGTTAAAAATAGATAATTTTTTTTTATTTTTTAATTTAAAAATTATCAAAATTTAACTTTTTAAAAATTATTATCTTTTAAAGCAAAGTTAAATGGGCCTTAATCATCATAAGAGTCCTGAAATGTCCTTGAAGATATAGAAACAATCATAGTAGTTATCACCAGACAATATAGCAATTAAATGTCACAATTCAAATTGTAATACTATTAAAGAATAAATTGAGACTAAGGGAAGAGAAAATGGGAAAAAATTATAAGGTGCGGAATCAAATTCTCACCAATAAGATAAAATTTTAGGTTGATCAATTCAACTACTATTACTAAGATTCCCTAATAATTATTATTTTCTTCATCCCATTTCATAAGTCACATTTTTAATTTTGAGATTCAAACAAACCTATCTTTGACCATAATTTTTCATATATCTTTTGAATATTTTAAATTATTAATTATAGTACTTCTTACGTAATTTACAAATATACAAATTTTATTTTAAAAAACTGAAAATCATATGTTAATTCATTATTAAATTTAAGTTATTTGACTTTCAGGAAGCAAAATAAGACATATAAATTGGTGATAAAAAAAATTGTGAATATTGTGAATTCTTGCTGTTTGCGTCTTTTTTTTGTGGTGTCAAAAAGAAATTACATGCAAACACACAGGAGTTACTCTTTGAAAAGTAAAAACCATTTATATACATATATATAGAACTTTTATTATAAGTTAGGATAATATTTTTCACTTTGCTCTTTATAACGTTAAATTCTTGATAAAGAAATAAAATTCTGTTCACAATTTTATATATAAAATTAATATGTTATATGTATATATAATTATATGAATTTTATTATTAATTAGAATCCAGTAATGAATATTATTTAGTGAATGAAATTTATATATGTAAACTGACTTCAACATGATTTGCTAAATCAGTTTCTATATCCACTCCATACATGGAAAAAAAAGTTTCTATAGAATGAGATGAACATACTATATTATGTATGTTATCCTTACAAAAATAGTAAAACAAAATGTGTTGAGCTACTTTGATGAAGAATAGCGTGAGAATTAAGATTGTATCTCTAAAAGAGTAGAATAGTGGAGGAAAGAAAATGATGGAATTTTTTTTTATTTTTATAAATATAAAATAGAATTGATAATAAAGAGGAAAACCTAAGAGAGAGAGTAATGTTAATTGTATTAAAGAGAGAGGAGAAAACATGTTTCTAAAAATTAGCTCAATAAATATCTTTTATCTTTTATGCGTGAATAGTTTCTTACAGGCTGTAATTAAGCTAAAACATATTTAGAAATTGAAGAAATAACAATAATACTTTTTCATAAAAATAAAGAAGGATTAAATGTCGTCCAAAACCTGGCGAAATCCTCATGTGGATAATTAATAGTTACACTATTCATGGTAGAGAATTGTCTATTTCTTATTGAAGGAATTTTTTTCGTTTAAATTATTCATGATATTGAAAAAATTAATCATTTTTAAAAAAATCAAATATGTCATAATTTATAATTAAAAGATTATTTTATGATTCTAAAAAATTATATTTATGACTTGTAGTAAAGAATTTTAAGCCCCTGGGTGTGTTCGGTATGTGTAATGACCTTTTTGGTCATTTTCTTAATTTTCGTCTTTTTCTGTGCTTAGAGCTATCTGGTAGTTGCCCGAAGTCATTTATGACTTGCTGGGACCAGTAGCTCAGTGCCCTGGCGGCTCGTTTGCCCATTATCTCAGTTTTTCTGTTTTGAAGTTTCAGTTTTGAAATAGTGGAACTCAAGAGTGAAATTGTAGTAACCGCACTCGGAATGAAATTTCGACAGTGTTGTTAGCTCTGAAATGCCGACTTTAGTCTAGGTGGACCATAAATTCGTGTCCCGGGCTTTCCGTTTTGAGTTTGGGTTGTTTTGTGAAAAGTCAGCCCAGCCAAGGCTCGATTTAGAGCATAGGTGGTATTTTTGTGATCGGAGCGTCAGATTTGAGTCACTTCCCGAGGAGTCCGAACTCGGTTTGAGTCAGTTTGTGAAAAGTTCAAAGATTGGCTCCTTTCGATCCTTTTGAGTTTGGGGTCCTTTTCGCCTAAAAGGCCTTAGTTGGTCGATTCCGTTGAGTCTGTAGTGTGTTTTTCACCCAAAATGCACTTTTGATTTGCTAGAATTGGACTCGGGATGCTCATTTAGGCCCCTCAGAGAATTCTTATTTTGCTGATTTTGGCTGCAGGTTGCAAACTGCACCAGCGATCCCTGGGCCGCCCCTGCGCCCTCGCCCTTACACCCAGGGATCCGCCTTGGAAAGGCCGCCCCAGCGATCCCCCTTTCGCCCTGGCGAGGCCGCCCCAGCGGCCCAGGCAGTCTATATAAAGGGGTTCGCCCCCTTCATTTTCAGTCATTGGTTCTCCAAAATATTTCCTTAGCCTGGCCTTGAGAGCTGAGTTTTAAGTGTTTTAAGCTGAGGGGAGTAATGTGGAGTTGCGTGTGAGATCGTGTGATTTCGTGGAGTAAGCTTTCCAGGAAATTTCTCATTCTTTCAGCCTATTTTAGCTTTTGTAAAATATTTTTGTTTCTTTACTTTAAGCCTTGTTTTTTCCTTCGATTCCCTATCACCTTAAGCTCGAACTTGGACCACAAGCCCCCCGAGCTGAGGGCTCCGCGCTGGCATATTTCCTATTGTGTGTGCTTACTGGGCTTAAAGGAAAAGTCACGGTGGGTTTCTGTTGTGATGGTTGTACTTACAGGTGGTATGGGATGCCAGGTAGGTTTTGTGTGCTTACTGTTTTTTCTTACTTAGTTGTATTCTACTGTTCGATCCTTTATTCGTAATACATACATATATAACATTATGGTTAGTGGGGTTTGGCTTAGCTGGAGTACAGGTACGTTTCCTTACTTCGATTTTGGATTTTCGGGTACTGGTCACTTAGGATTGTTTTCACCATATTTAATTCCTGTAGATTTGTAATTACACTTCCGGTATCTTACCTTTCTGCTTATCTATTAGTTTTACCGATTTTCTATTAATATTGACCTATTTTAAGCCTTTATTACTCGCATTTTATTTTAGCCCAGTTGATCGATGATGCCTACTGGGTATCTTGTTTGGTACTCATGCTATATTTTTGTACCTTTTTCATGGTGTAAATACCGACAAGGATTATCGGAGACGTCGTGATCATGCGGAGTAGATACAACTGATTGCGAGATTATGGTGAGCCTTGTCGTTCGATCCGACCGTAATTTCCTTGAGTTCGACTTGTTTTATTCTGTCTATAGCAGGTCCTTTGTTGTATTACTTTTGTAGGAGTTACTTTATATTTTCCGTTCGTTCTTTTTTCTCTGATAGATGGTCAGAACTTCATCTGGGTTCGCCTATTTTTTGGATATTCTTTATAGTAGCTCTCTATGCCATTGACACCAGGTTTTGGGGATTTGAGTTGTATATGTATTTCTTCTGCTTCCGTTCTTTTATGTTTCTACTTACTTTTTCCGCTTGCTGGATGATTCGAGTGTTTATAGCTCATTGTGCGTAGCTCCGAGTTGTAGGGTTAGGCTTGTCTACAGAAGGATTGTAGACGCCATTATAACCTGAATTTTGGGTCGTGATAGTATGGAAGAAGATAATTTTCTGTTTTCTTATGTTTGTTTGACCAACAATTTTGAAAAATATTTTTCCTACGAAAATAACTTCCTCAAAGATAAAGAAAATGTGATCCTTAATCAAAATAGGAAAGACAAGTTTCAAAGTTCAATACCAATCTCATAATCTCCCACCCCCACCTTTATCTTCCCCCACTCCGCACCACCTAAAAAATATTTTTTTTTCTTATCCCACCCCTTACCCTCGACCCCCAGCCCCTCGACACCTCACTCAGCCTTTCCCCACCTCCCTAAAAAAATTATTTTATAAATTATTTTTTTCAAAAATTTTGTCAAAATATTAATTTTTTTACACCACCCCTACTCCGCACACCCTACCCTACTCAACACCCCCATCCGAAGAACTTTTTTTGTTTTATAAATTGTATATTTTTTCTTTAAAAATTAATTTTTTTAACCCTACCCCTGCACCCCCGCCTCAATTTTTTTTTTATAAATTCTTTTTTCAAAAGTTCTTTAAAAAAAATTAATTCTTTTCAATCACCACATCAGTCCCCTATCTATAACCTCACCTCCACACCCAAAGCAGTCCCTTTCTTCGCCCCTCCTCCCAAACCATTAATAAAAAATCAATAATTTTTAAAAAAATTAAAATTTATTTATTCTCCATCATTCTTATTTTATTTTTTAAATATATACAAATATCTTTAGAAAAAACTTTTCTATTTGAATTACGAATACAAAAAAATAAGTGAGAAACAACTTATTTTTCACAATACCGAACACAATCTATGTGGCGTGATTTTTTCCTCTTTTTTTGTAAAAGTATATGAATGATTTTTTATATGGTTTTAAAAAGAGAATTTTTCAGAGAAAAATGGTTAGTAACTAGAGAAAATGTATTTGATGAAAGAAACACTGAAATAATAATGAATTTGAATAATATGAAATCTTGTAAAATTAATAAATTAACAGAATATACAATAAGTTTTAGTAAATTTCTTTTATGAAGCAAGATTTTTACCACAAGAAGGAATAAAATATCAACAATTATACTATGATCAATTATCAAATCCTTATAATACTGAAGTAACTAAAGAATATAATAGTTTAGAACCTAGAGAAAATACATTACATGAAAGGATAATAGTATTAAGAGCTTATTTAATGAAAAAATGTGAAAAATATAGAATACAACAAAAGGTTAAAAAAGATAAAAAAAAATTAGGATTAAAAGAAATATGTGGATTCACAGAAAAAAAGATTAGTATTTGGATGTGATGATAAAAAAAATAGGAAAAGAAATAAAAAGTATAAGAAACAATATAAAGATTATAATAAATCTTATTAACAAACTTATTATAATAAAAAATCATATAGACCTTATAGGTAATATTATAAATCTTATAGAAGGAAAAAGTTTAGAAAATATAAAAATACACCCCTAAATAGGAGCAGATTTAAAAATAAAAGAAATTTTAAGAGAAAAATAAATAATTTTTTTAAAATAAATGTAAATGTTGGAATTGTAATGAAATTTGACATTATGCAAATAAATGCTCAAAATTAATTTAAAAAGATATAAAATATATTAATACAACACACTTTATAATGAATATAGAACAAACAAAAGAAAGTAATAATAAATGGTGTGAAGAAGAAATTTTTTATGTTAGTCAAATAGAAACTGATACCGAATATAAAGAAGAAAATTTCAAGTATATAAATTATATATCAGAAAAATCAAAAAGTGAAAATAATGAAGGTTTTGAATAAAATATAAATGGTAGCCGTATATATAGAAGCATATGTAGAATATAAACCTAATAAAATAATAAAATAAAAGATTATTTATAGACAGTGGAGCAGATATGTGTTTAGCAAAAGAAGAAGTATTAGACTCGCATATATGGAAAATATCTAAAATGCATAGAATAATAGTAACATGATTTGATGAAAGAACAAAAGATTTAGATATAACTGCAGAAAATATGAAGTTAATATTAAATAAAACAATAATTAGATTACCAATAATATATCAACAAAATAATATGAAACAACAGATATTATTAGACAATAATTTTCTAGATTTCTTTAAGACACAAATTATTATAATACTATAAGTTTGCAAACTCCTTGTAATAAATGGATAATATTAAAAAGAATACTTCCAATACAAACATTAAAAATAAGTAATATTGAAAGAAATGATAATTTAAAATTATTAAAAGAAAAATATCTTAATATATATTAAGAGTAAACTTTGGAGAAAACCAGTAAAATTATGGGAAAAAGAAAAAATATATGTTGAGATTAAATTAATAAATAAACATGATATAGTGAGAACTAAACCAATTAGGTATAGTCCCACTGAACAAAAAGAGTTTGAAAATCAAATAAAAGAATTATTAGATTTAAAAATAATACAAGAAAGCACTAGTCCACATAGTAGTCCAGCTTTTCTTATAATAAAACATAGTGAACAAAAAAGAGGAAAAACTAGAATGGTAATAAATTATAGAGAACTTAATAAAAAGATAGTATTTGATGGATACTTCCTACCATATAAAAGAAACCTTATAAATAGATTAAGAAATAAATTATGGTTTAGTAAATTTGATTATAAAAGTGGATTTTGGCAAATAAAATTAACTGATAAATCAAAACATTTAACAACATTTAGTGCCCCTCAGGGATATTATGAATGGAATGTATTACCCTTTGGATTAAAAAATGCACCACAAATATTTTAAATAAGAATGGACCAAGTATTCAGAAAATTAAATGATTTTTGTATAGTATATGTGGATGATATATTAATATACAGTGATAATTTAAATAATCATATAAACATTTGGAAGAATTTATCAAAACTGTAAAACAACATAGAATTTTATTATCAGAAAAGAAATCTAAAATATTTAAAAATAATATAGAATATTTAGGATATGTTATAGATAAAGATGGTTTAAAATTACAAGATCATATTGTA
>JBDJHY010000007.1:1529552-1539575 GCA_039654485.1 Withania somnifera
TTAGAAGCAATCTTATTATGTCTCAGAAACTTAAAAGCCTGCGGCATATCTAACTTAAATGAGCCACATTGCCAAGTAAAAGTTGATAGGCCAAGGAAGACAACAAATAATTATGCATAACCGAAGGCAGAAAAAAAGGTAGAGGTAAACAGAATCATAAAATTGATAATGTATAATTAGATGATTCAAATCTGTATGCAAAAAGGGGAGATCTGACCCGTACAACTAATCACAAGCATAAAGTTAAGTAAATTAACCAAAAGAGAAGTTTGTCAACATAAAGAATGTGAGATGACGAAGGATTTCGCTTAATACAACCACATGTCAGAAGTAAGATCACACGCCCAAATGGCAGAAAAAAGAGCATTACGAAAATAGAAAATCATTTATGCTTCATCAGAGAAAAGAGATTAATACCCATGAAGAGTATAGAGATTCCGAATGCTTCGATCTGCATCAGGAGATAAATATTTTCCATTCTCTATGTCAAGATCGAGTTGTAAAGGAAACTCATACCTGTCATTTATCTATTTAATCAATTCAAAAAGAGAATCAGTAATTATCATCACATGGAAAAAATACTATCTTGATTAGAGCTGGGAGAGAAACAAGTCAGATCCTCGTGAAGCTACAACAAGAGTGATCCCGAGATGAGTTGACTCCTTACCCTTAAAAATAATATCAAGCATAGATAAACTAAAAGACCAGACAGCAATAGACAGTAAAAGTGTCAACCTGGTAAAAACAAGGCTCCTGATATAGCTATACACTACTTTCAGCTCCCATTGTAACTTTTATTTCTTCATTTACAATTACGGACTTTTTATGAGTTCGAGTCTTATGAGTTTCTTTCTTAGCAGAAATATGCTGAAAAGTTTAGAGTTAAGACTTAGTTTAGGACTGACAACGGAAACTTCCACATTCATTTCCATCTCTTATTTAAGCTTATTTGGAGATATTGGCATCAAGAGTTAATTAATTTGGTCATATACACCTTCATTAGTCATTGACAGATAGTTCTGGGTTGATATTAAGAAAGCAATGAAATGGGAAGAACCACATAGGATAGAATTACCGAAAATAAACATGACAAATTTCAGATGTTTCCTAAGCACCCAAGGGTGTCTCTTAGCGATCAATGAAGCTGGGATGCACAATCGGGAAGACCAGTATTCAAATCTAAGTAAAGGCAGAAAAAATTAAAAGCTAACTGATTTATTCTCATCAGTCTATATCTTGTTAAACAGAGTTACCCGTTATTTCTACCCGTGGGAAGTAGCATTCTACTGGTTGGAAGAAGCACGTACTCAGTGAATTAGTCAAGGTTCGTGCATGTTGGACTGGACAATACCACTATCACAAGAAAGAAATCATATGTTTTTACCATAACTGGCTTGCATATGGGTTTAGAAAACGCTAGACTCAGTATAATAGAATAAAGCATTTACTCCACTTGGTTACACCTATACAATCATGTGAGGAATCATTTCTATACTCTCTTTTTTCACAGGCATGAGGAATGTATTTTATACTTTGACCGCATGAGAGTAACAAATTAAATACCTTAACCATAGTATCCCGGGAAAAATCATATTCAAAACGTTTTAACTGAAGCTGAAGAACAGGTGGGAAGTCAACGAAAAGGACACCTTTCCGAGCATCCTGATAAAATGGAAGTTCAGGTAAGCAGCAATACAAATAACAGATACCATTATCCTTCTCAAAAGAAAAGAAGAGACCAATATTACTAACAACCAACCGAATACAGCCTCATTCTTTTTCTCTTCTTTTCTTTTCTTTCTTTCTTTTTTTTTTTTTTTGGATGAATACAAGAAGGTATATAGAAGTGCTGCTTGAATTGAATCCCGCATTGGTGGCAAGCGTCTTTAAAAAGGCAAATTAGAGCAATTGAGCTAATGCTACTCTCAAACGTAGAACAAGATTCATTTTTTTGATACAAGGGGAAAAGAAAGAAAGAAACACAAAACACTTATTAGGTGCATTTTCAAAATTTTACCTCCTTGATTTTTGTTATTGTGTGACTAACAGTAATTAGTATCTTTTTGTCTCTCCACATACATTTCACTTCAACTACCAGTTATATCCTTCCTTTTGTGGCTCAAAGTTATGGCACAAATTTAATATCTAACCAACTCTGTATGCCATCACAAAAAATCAGTGAAGGGATTTAACCTGTAAACCATATTTTTCTGCATGGTACTTATTATCACCCTCAAGGCGTTCTACTTCAACATACTTGTCAAAAGAAGCATAGACATCACGACATCCTTTGACATCAAGCTGCAAGTCTGTCAAAAAGTTAAACTGATAATCAGGTATTCTGTGTTTTATAAGAAAAAACATGAAAAAGTAAATATTGGTTCCATACATACCATAAAAAGACTCTTTTCTTGTTGATCTGTAATCCACATTGATACATTCAATATAATTCATATGATGCCCCTCGAACAATTTTTGTATTGTGCCCTCCACAACGGTTCCCTGAGCGAAAGAAACCCAAATAATCCATAAAAAATACTCCCAAATTTAAATAAGCATACCATCTATGGTACTATTTGCTTTAGGTTCACATGTTGCACAATTAATTACCTTCATTTTATCTTCAAGTTTTTCACAAAGAACCCTGTTAAGTTCTTGGACATCATGCTGCATGAAAGAATCATATGAGTCCCATCCGAAGGACTTTGTCAACTCTTTTGTTGCTACACTAGTGTCACTGTACTGTAGCTTATAGAACAAACTCTGCAAAGCCAAAGGGATGCTCCCAGATGGATTGTCATTTTCGGTTGTTGGCATATGATACACAGCCTGAAACACATGTGAATTAGTCACCTCCCAGAAAATATAACAACGAAATACTTCGTGCTTTTCTAGGCCAACCTTTCTAAAATAAGGAATATGGTACAATGTTTGGAGGAGAGAGTTCATATAACAAGTGGCCCCCTGATTCTTAAGGCCAACACAACCAGTCTCCTTCTTAGAGTCATGGGACCAGTAATCAGAGACCCTACGAACAGAAACATCTGCTTCAACTATAATTGTATCATCCATAAGATAACCTCTGCTAGGATCATATAATTCTCTAAGAGGCATGAAGGATGTGAAACCCCAGTCACTCTCTCTTGCATTAAACTGGTGCTGAGTATCTGCCATAAGAAACAGTTTTTGGAAATAAGTTTCATACGCTGCACCAAGCAGGTGCCAATATGTACAGAAAATGTCTGCCATAAGAATCATAACATCAACAAAACTATCAGCAGCCTACTTATCAAATCATAATAATATTTGGCACAAATTAGAACCATCAAAAGGGAGAGGAACACCCAAAAAAGCATCCGTAAGGAATAAAAAGCGGAAGAGCAATAAATTAGAGAATGCTCAGATTCATGCAGCTTTATCTGAAAATGAAACTAGAGGAGATCAAAGATATTCTCAACATAAGATACCAACTACGATTATCCTTTCACGTTACTCCATTCATGCTTTCATTCTATCATGCAAAGGTATGTCAATCCTGACATCATCTAATTTTTTCTAATAGTCTGCTTCATAATCTTTAATCAGAGATTAAAGTTTCATTTTGAAGCTGAACAGACCTCTATAGTATTTCCACATTCAACTTCAGCAAACATCCTAGGCTTAAAATAATATTCCCAGTCAGATTATAGGTAAACCGCCCGCAAAAAAAAAATACATACCATCTACATCATTCCTGCAGTCATTCAAACGACACTGGTAGTTTCAAGCATAAGAGGATATTTACTTATAAAAAAAAAAAGGGATATGAAAACTGGCATGTACATGGCAGAAAACTGGAATAAGACAGAAAAGACAGAAAACTGGAATAAGACAGAAAAGAGGTAAATTATACAATATAACCATTTTGTTTATATTGAATTGTTAAAAGTAGTACTATATTAATTTCAGCAACAAGTGTTGTAGAGTAATTACGGAGGGGCTTATGAAAATGTACAGGTCAGTTTAAAGTTTTTGAGAAAGACAAAAAGAGCTTTACATCATCAATAGCCAAATTGTTGAAAAGAAGTGTTGTCTCTTTCAATGTTAGGGCCCGTTTGGCCTTACTTAAGAAAAGTAGCTTATAAGACATAGTTTTTAAAAAATCAACCTTCTCATTTTAACTTTTAACATTTTATAAGTTAATTTTAACTTATTTTTAAGTCATTTTGAAAATATCCTAACACTTTTAAAGGCTAAAAACTACTTAAAATTTGGTTTGACCAACCTATAATCAAAGTCAAACGGGCCCTTAGCACCTTCTAACTTTTTCAGTTTTACTTTTGCATTTTCAAGGATGTACACACCTATTCCCTACTTACTTCAAATATTATTTTTTGTGCTTTACACTGTTTAACACCTTATATAAACTGTTAAACATAAATATACATTGATTATATGAACCTATATATACAGTGTATAAATGATGTAACTGCTCTATCTAACCATATATAAGTATTACACCCTTTGTTTCAATTTGTTTGTTCGCTTTTGACTTGGCACGAAGTTTAAGTAAAAAAGAATTTTGAATCTTGTGATCTTAAACTAAAGATATGTAAAATGTATCAAAATATTTTTTAATATTGTGGTCTTAAACACTAAGTTGCTCGAACTAGGGTACGTGTCTAATATGGATGCGAATCTAGAGGTTGGACCTTTCATAATTCGAATTTTAAGATTCGAGGTTACTGATTCAAGTACAAATACAGCTGTAGGGATTCAAGAATCATTCAACTATATAAAAAGAGAGTTATATGTCTAAATTATGAGACATTACTTGGAACAAGTTATTATGAGGAGAAAATATTGATCAAGAGGAGAACCCCGAATGGAATAGAAGGAAAACTACCAACATAAAAATATTTATTTACAAGTAATTCTAGTTTCTTCAACTT
Organism: Withania somnifera; assembly: GCA_039654485.1. NCBI lineage: Eukaryota > Viridiplantae > Streptophyta > Magnoliopsida > Solanales > Solanaceae > Withania > Withania somnifera. The sequence continues at coordinate 1,534,484 of JBDJHY010000007.1, forward strand.
CATCTTAGCTTTTGTTACAAAGATCATTGTATTTGTCCCGAATTTTTTCATAGATTTTGGTCAAATAGTTTATCAAATCTAGTATGGATCCCATAGTTAAGCAACTTAGCTTAAACATGCCATGTAGAAAGTTAAAATTAAAGAGTTTTTAAAAAAATAAAGAAGCATTCTTTTTTAAACGGACTAAAAAGGAAAGTAAGACAAACAAATTGAAATAGAGGAGTATATAACAGTCTATTATCATCAAAATTTGGTAGGGTTGGGGCTCTTCCGACTACATATCTTGGAATACAATTAGGTGCTTTGAGCTGGCTTTTCGGAGAATTGAGAAAAGACTAGCAGAGTGGCAATAAAAAAAAATTGTCCAAAGGGGGGAAAGAAGTACTTGTTAAGAGCACACTATCGATGAGCATCCTCACTTACTTCATGTCTTTACTTTATGCTCCAACTATGGTCACTGAAAAGTTGGAAAAGATTCGGAGAAATTTTCCATGGAACGTGGCGGATGGGGCAAGAAAATTTTATATGATGCGGTGGGAGATTGTCATGTCTCCTTAAAAAAAATAAGAGGTCTTAGAGTTAAATATTTAAGGGTTTCTAATAAAGTTTTGGGGAAATGGCTATGATCAAGATGGAGGTACAAGTACTGTGGCGGGGGTGATAGCTGATAAATATGGGATTAAGGGAGGGGGTGAAAACCTAGAGATATTACTTTGACTTTTGGTTGTGGTTTGTGGAGGAATATCACAATAAAATGAGATAATTTTTGGTAAAATCTCTCATTAACGATTGGAGACCAAAAGGAGATTACACTTTTGGGAACATAGTTGGTGTAGGAAAATATTAATGAAAGATAAATTTCAGAGATTGTATAGAATATCTTGCCAAAGAGGCTCGATAATACAACATATTTTGGGGGACACAAGATGGAGAATCTATTTGGGACTTGATATTTAGAAAAGAACTTCAAAATAGGGAAATGTCTGAGTTTCAAATATCGATAGCCTTACTTCATAGGCAAGTCAATCAAGTTATAAACCCGATGCTTGGTTGTAGAGCCCGGGAAATAATAAAGTGTTCTCTGTGAAGTCCTTTTATGAAAAACTTTTGGTTAGGGAGGAACATGTTTCTGTTGTGATGCAATATGATACCAAAGGTGCCGAGGAAGGTATGATTTTCCACTTGGCTAGCCTTAGAGGGGTAATATACAATATGGATACCAAAGGTGCCAAGGAAATCACTTGACTAGCCGTTAAGAGGGTGATCTTGACAGCAAAAGATCTTAGAAAGTGAAGGTTGTATGCGTCATTAGTTGTTACAAGTGTAAGGAAATGAGCCTAGAGGTGGATCATCTTCTACTACCTTGTGGACTAACTATGATGTTATTGTTGGATATGTTTAGATAGTTTGACACTTCAAGGGAAATGCCAAGAACGGCAAAGAATTGATGTTCATCTCGAGAAGACAGAGTCCGAGGAGAAGATGAAGGGCTGAACGTGGTTCCACTTGTGTTAATGTGGGTTGTGTGGAGAGAGAAATTGGAAAGGTTTTCAAAGAGTGGAGTCAAATTTCTCCCAGTTGAGTAGTCTCCATTCCATATTTTCTTTTGGCGCACATGGAGAGTACCTTGTAGTATTAATGATTGTGTGGAGTTTGTAGACAATCATATCTTTTCGGAGGTGTTTTACCTTTTGGTATAACCCTTGTATACGGTAAATTTGGCCATTTTATGAATGAAAAAATATTTACTTGATAAGAAAAAAACTACATGCGTGAACATTCATTACACTACGTTCTTTATGATCAGAAAAGCTACAGGTATACACGTGACACCGCCTGAAATAAGTAAAACCTGGAGAATCTATTATTTCACAATCTCTCCAAGTAACGAGCAATGTACTGAAAGGCTCAAACACGTCATTTGTTCAACCAACTGTCAATCTTTTCTAAGCAGTTGAATTTTCAAATTCATGTCTCTTATTCAATAAACAAGAATTGTGTTCATGTATCATAATCAATAAACAAGAATTCTGACCTTTTCTCATTGTAAACTTGTTATGAACTTGGTTGAGCACAGCTAAGGTAAAATGAGCATATCTACTCCATCCGTAAGGCAATGATGGTGAATCTGCAACATCCAAATACATTGACAAGTGGTCCACGTTATTCCCTTTAGGGAATACCAATATCCTCCTGCCATACTTAATGCACCGTTAACGACATCAAACAATCTAGATATTAGAACAATAAAATAAATCCATCAAAGAGTAAAAAACATTACCATTTGTATCCTCCCAAATGGAAAACTTCCGAGTATAGCTTTTTCACATTCAACCTTGAAAAGTTATCTATCATCCACGAAAACCTAGCAGATGGCGGATCATCCACTTGTAGCCCATCCATCGTACTAGCTGTATCCGCAGTAGCAACTACTGACAATTAAAAGTGCAACTTCAAAACAAAACCCCTAAATCCACAAGACCAAAAATATACATTCAGAACAAAATCTCTAAATCAAAAGGCCGCAAAAGTTCATTCACACCAAAATCTCTAAATCCACAAACAGACATTCAGAAAATACTACTAGCACCAAAAAAAAAGTGGATTCTAATAACTACAATTCAGCAAAACTATACAGCAACATATCAATGTACACAAAAAGATCAAAAAATTTACTTTCCATCGGCTGAGGACCTTCAACAGGAAAATCCGAATTAGGAACAAGCATCACCTCAACTTCTGGCTGCCACAAAAAACAAAAACAAAACAAACTAAAATTCAGATATTCGATGTAAAATTCACCTTGATACTTCCGATTAACCTAACCTCTACAAATTTCACCTTAGCCGCATTCAAAACAACTCTAGTACTACTACACAGAGTGATGAGAAGGGGGGAGCTTACATACATCAACAGGAGGAGGAGTCATGAGAGTCATTGCCGGAGAACGACGGTGTACCGGAAAATCAGCAGTGAAGAAATCAGCGAAGATGAATGTTAAGTAGAAATGATCGAATGGATCCAAGGACTTTGTGTTCAGTTCGAGAGTCCTTGGGCTAGGCGACGAACAAATGAGAAATTTTTAGTATACTCGAAGAAGAAAAAAATGAAAAGTTAGGGATTTAAAATTATTAAAGGGTAGTTTGGGAATTTCATAGAAGTTTTCTTTATTTTCTTACCTTTTTCTTTTTGAATTTTATTTTCAAGTTTCAATAAGATTTATGGCAAAAAAAGGACTTTTTCAAATTTTTTATTTGTAAAAATGAAATGTTTTTTTAAAAGGGTTATAAAATTTTGAAAAATGGTAAATGACTTACAAAATAAATTATATCTGAAAAATAGTAAATATTTGCAATGTGATTTATTTTGTTGCCTTGCATTTTATCTTGTGATGATTAATTACTTTACTTTCAATATTAACCTTATTATATTGTCAATTGCTACCAAGTACCTATGTCATTTTATTTTATTTTATTTTAAAAAAAAGTTGAGGCAAATTGTATTAGATAAATTTGTGCATGGCATAAGTGTAGACGTGATTCTTATATTGATAAATTTAACTTCTTTATACAGTTAAAATCTTGTACAAATATAGTGAATTAAAGAAGAAATTTAGTATAGTGAATGTTAGAAGAAAAAGAAAAAGAGGGATTTAAAATTGCTAAAGGGTATTTTGGAAATTTCACCAGTATGTTATTTGTTTTCTTATTTGTTTTCTTTTTGTATTTTAACTTTCTGATAAGATTTTTTTATCCCTTACAAATTGAATACAAGAAAATAATTTTTTTCCAATTATAAAATAAAAATTATAAATGCCCAACAAAAATCAATTCGAGATGATTTTTGTGTCTTCTGGGATTTACTTGCCTTATAAACATTTGCAATGTGATTTATTTTGTTGCCTACATTTTGTTTTGTCATGGTTAATCATTTTCTTTACTTCCAATATTAACAAATTATTAAGTTTATTACACTGTAATTTGCTACCATGGGTCATTTTAATCTTTTAAAGATAAAAACATGGTATACTAATTGATTATTCAAATTTGACCCAGGAAATAAAATTCTTAATTTCTTCGTCTGAAGTAAACTTTTAGTATATTTTTGTATTCTTTCTGAATTCAAAAACTAATCACATAATTTAACATTCTCTTTTAGTTTGTAATAATAAAAAAGTAGAAGTAACGATTAAGTTTTAATATATTGGGCCATAAAAAAGAACAAAGAAAATAGTAGTTTAACAAGAAAATCAATATACTGTGGGGTAGTATATTTTTTAGATTTTATTCTCTTTTTCACTTTTTTACTTTTTAGTGCTGTTGGGAATTGTACTATTTTAAGGAATAATTGTTGTCAATGTTATGAGTGATTGAATGCATTTTGTTTTCAGGACAAGTCATGTCATATTCTCCCAAAAGTTACACTAGACTAAAGTTATCAATGAATCAATAGCTTCTTTGGCCAAAATTTAATAAAATGGTTTATTTTAAAAAGTGCTTTTTGTTATAAATTGTCTATTTGCCTTGGGTAATAAATGAAATGACATAACATATTAACAATGAGGTGTCATGGTCATATTATTCGCAAATGACATAGTATTAATTATCGACTCATAGGTAAGTTAACGAGAGGCTAGAGGTTTGGAAAGAGACCTTAGAGTTTAAAAGGTTCAAGTTGAACAGGACCAAGACGGAATACTTGAAGTGCAAGTTCAGTTATACAACACATGAAGTTGGCATATTGGAAGTGACATTTGATACTTAAGTCATCTCCGAGAGAGGATGTTTCAAGTGCTCCGGTTTTAATCCAAGGTCATAGGGAGATCGATGATGATGTCAGACATCGTACTAATGTGGGGTGGACAAAGGGAGACTCGCCTTTGGAATCTTGTGTGATAAGAATGAACCACAAAAATTTAAAGATAAATTCTACAAAGTGATGATTAAACCGACTATGTGTCAAAACCCGATTTTTTGGATCATGATGGCACCTACTATACCACCAGTAGGAGAACCAAACCTATAGTTTGAAGCTGAAGTGGAGGACTACTATATCAAAAGTAGAAAGCACAAGTGTAATAACAATATATGAA
>JBDJHY010000007.1:1548526-1562967 GCA_039654485.1 Withania somnifera
ATCGAATCTTGACTTAATGGTTTGGTCATCAATCAAAACACGAAGGGACGATTCTCGTGAACCAACCTTGGTCCAACGGAGATGAGGTTGAGGAAGACGGTGACTATCTCAGAGAAACAGATTAGATTTATGTCGGGTCGTTCGACTATCGAAGTGATACACCTGGTCAGGAGATTGGTGGATTAGTAGAGCAGTACAGGGAAAGGAAGAAGGATTTGCATTATGATATTCATCAACCTAGCAAAAATTTACGATAAAGTCCCTAGAGAGGTTCTTTGGAGGTGCTTGAAGGCTAGAAGTGTTCATGTGACGTATATTAGAGAGATTAAGGATATCTATGATGGAGTTAAAATATGTGTAAGAACTATGGGAGGAGATTCAGATCATTTTACAATTATCATGGGGTTGCACCAGGGATCTACCCTTACCCCGTTTTTATTTGCATTGGTGATGGATACTTTGATGTGAAAAATTCAAGTCGAGGTTTCTTGGTGTATGTTGTTTGCGGATGACGTAGTTTTATTAAAAAAACCCGAAGAGGAGTTAATTCCACGTTGGAGGTTTAGAGAGAAACTCTTGAGTTTAAAGGGTTTAAATACAAAGTATTTGGACTGCAAGTTTAGTGAGGTGGAGCAGAAGGACGACGTGATAGTGAGTTGGATACTCAGGATATATATAAGATAGATAGTTTCAAATATCTAGGTATATAATATAGGGTAATGGAGAGATTGATGAGGATACTTCCCATCGTATTGGTGCGGAGTGAATGAAATAGAGGTTCGCATCTGGGGTCTTGTGTGATAAGAAAGTGTCACTTAAATCGAAAGGTAAATTTTATGGAGTGGTTGTTATACTACCTTTGCTGTATAGGGTAGAGTGTTGGCTAGTTAAAAAGTCTCATATTCAGAAGTTAAAAGTGGCGGAGATGAGGATGCTACGATGAATGTTTGAGTTTACTAGATGTGATAGGATCCATAATGAGGTTATTAGAAGTATGGTAGGAGTGAGTGCAGTGAAAGATAATATTCGGGAGGCGAGATTGAGATAGTTTGGTCATATTCTTAGGAGGGATACGAATGTCCATGTACGGAGGTGTGAGGGGTTGGCATGGAATGGGTTCAAGAGAGGAAGTTGTAGACCGAAAAAATATTAGAGAGTAGTGATTTTACAGGACTTAAAGAAATTATAGTTGACCGATGATATGGCCTTAGATATAAAGTCGTAGAGGACGACTATGAGGGTAGTAAGGTAGGAGGTTTGGGGTTAGTTTTGTGGCATGATAGGTTTGCTATTTTAAGGGCATAGGAGTCATAGTACCTTAGGTGTAGAGTCTAGTCCTGAGTTTTGAGTAGGTTTGTTGCTCCATGTAGGGTAGTTTACTAATATGGGTTGAAGGTCTTGCATTTATTGTTACCTTATTGATCTTATTGTCTTATTGCTTATGGCTTATTGTCTTTTTCTTCCCAATACGTCATGCCAGCGTATTAGGTGTTTTTTTATATTTTATATTTCATTTTGTATTTTGTCTATTGTATTGTCTTGAACCGAGGGTCTTCCGGAAACAGTCTCTCCACCTGATCTAGGTAGTGATATGGACTGGGTACATTCTACCATTCCCAAATCCCTCGATGTGTGGGAATATATTGATTATGTTGTTGTTGTTATTTTTGTTAATATAATAGAGTGTTACATTTTTCATGAAGTACGCCAATATCTCGCAGATGATTCCGTTATATTTCATAAAACATTTATATTTATACAACTTACTAATAATCTTTTAGTTAAATTTACAAATAACAGAACTAATAATTTATATTTCATAGTAAATTTATATTTATAAAAAAATTCGCGCAGCGCGGGCATATATACTAGTTGTATATAAATATATAGATTATTAGAAAACTAAAAAAATAACATAATTTAAAATTTTAGTTAATTGTTACCTAATTTGACTAACTCGTCTTAAGAACTTACGCATGTCTTAATTTTAGGATGCCACTTTACATGATCCTAACCTATATTTCTTTTTTTCAATATAATATATATAAGATAACACTAATCCTTCAACTAAATTATCTCGTTATAATTCTAATTTCTTTTTAAAATAATAATATATTTTGTATAATTATATTTGTGATCATTGGTTAGAGTCTTTCGAATACAAAATTATTTTTATTAAAAAATATTTTATCCTAAATGTGTGATTTTTTGGTGAAATGTGGTCGAACTATAATAATGTTGGACACAGAGTGGCTTTTTTTTTTTTTTCTTTTTCGGAGAAGAAAAACGGTTTGTTAAGAAAAGAGGAGGGAATATCTATTTACCTTTTGTTTTTGTTAAAAATGAAAGACTCACTCCTAAAAGAAACCTAGTTTTTTTGACTCTCTTAGAAACAGAACTTTTCTGCCACAGCTACTCTTGCTCTGTTTTCCCCACTCTGCCCTTATTTGCTCCTCTATACTTGTCAGTTGGTCGGAAGAAAACATCAAAAGGGAATGCTGAGCTTAAGCAATACAATCCCAACAGTTTCTGCCCATAAGAGAACCAGTTTTGCATCAACAATTTTAGCTCAAAGGAGTGCCCTCTTTGGCAGTATGGTTAAAAATCAAACCTTTTTGTTCTTATCAGCTCAGCAAGATCAGAACAACTCTCCTATATTGTCTTGCAAAGCTTCATTAGAAGTTGTGCAGGACTCATCCAGGTACCTTTCTTGATATACTTTTAAAAAAAAATAAATGAGTTTCTTTAATGAATTGACAGAGGTTTTGCTTAATTTGATATGGGGTTTTCTCAAGAATCTATGAATTTTGTATCTTTAATATATTATCTTGTAATGAATTGATGAGTTTCTTGATATTTTCTTAAAAAAAATTATGAGCTTCTGTAATGAATTGACTGGGTTTTTGTTTAATTTGATATGGGGTTGCTCAAGAATCTGTAAAGCTTGTATCTTGAATATATTAGTGGTTAATTCTTGGTGCAAATTTCATATAGTCGCTGCTGCGAATTGATTTTTATGGGTTCTGTAATATGGAGTTACTCAAGTATCTATAAAGTTTGTATCTTGAATATATTAATGGTTTGTTCTTAGTGAAATTGCATATAATCGCTGCTTCGAATTGATTTTTATGGGTTCCGTAATATGGGGTTGCTCAAGAATCTGTAAAGTTTGTATCTTTAATATATTAGTGGTTAGTTCTTCGTCAAAATTGCATATAATCGCTGCTGTGAATTGATTTTATGGGTTTCTGTAATAATAAAGTTTGTACTTTAATATATTAATGGCTAGTTCTTGAAGCGAATTGCATATAATCGCTGTTGCAAATTGATTTTCATGGGTTTCTGTAATGTTTGCTCAAGAATCTGTAAAGTTTGTATCTTTAATATATTAGTGGTTAGTTCTTTTCTGTAATATGTGGTTGCTCAAGAATCTGTAAAGTTTTTATCTTTAATATATTAGTGGTTAGTTCTTGGTGTAAATTGCATATAATCACTGCTGCGATATGGGTTCTGTAATATGGGGTTCCTCAAGAATCTGTAAAGTTTGTATCTTTAATATATTAGTGGTTAGTTCCTGGTGCAAATTGCATATAATCGCTGCTGCGAATTGATTTTTATGGGTTCTGTAATATGGGGTTGCTCAAGAATCTGTAAAGTTTGTATCTTTAATATATTAGTGGTTAGCTCTTAGTCCAAATTGCTTATAATCGCTGCTATGAATTGATATTTATGGGTTGTGTAATATGGGGTTGCTCAAGAATCTGTAAAGTTTGTATCTTTAATATCTTAGTGGTTAGTTCTTAGTCCAAATTGCTTATAATTGCTGCTGTGAATTGATTTTTATGGGTTCTGTAATATGGGGTTGTTCAAGAATCTGGAAAGTTTGTATCTTTAATATCTTAGTGGTTAATTCTTAGTCCAAATTGCTTATAATCGCTGCTGTGAATTGGTTTTTATGGGTTTCTGTAATTTGGGGTTGCTCAAGAATCTGGAAAGTTTGTATCTTGAATATTTTAGTGGTTAGTTCTTGGTGCGAATTGCATATAATTGCTGTTGCGAAATGATTTTTATGGGTTTCTGTAATGTCTTTGCTCAAGAGTCCTTGAAGTTGGTATACTTTAATATGGTAGTGATTAGTTCTTTGTCCAGATTGCATGTAATCACTGCTGCGAATTGATTTTTATGGGTTCCTGTAATATGTGGTTGCTCAAGCATCTGTAACGTTTGTATCTTTAATATCTTAGTGGTTAGTTCTTGGTGCAAATTTCATATAATTGCTGCTGCGAATTGATTTTTATGGGTTTCTGTAATATGTCTTTGCTCAAGAGTCCTTAAAGTTGGTGTACTTTAATATGGTAGTGATTAGTTTTTTGTCCAGATTGCATATAAATCACTGCTTCGAATTGATCTTTTATGGGTTTTGCTGGTGTGGCGCTAATTGAATTGATGTTTTATTTGCCTGGAATTGATGTGTTTATAATTCTTTTTCAGATTCTATACACATTCTGGCTACTTCTTGGACTTGGGAGTTTATATGTTATTGTGCTCTTTCATGAACATTTCTAAGGAAAAGCTTCACTTTTCATATTGTTTCGAATAATCTCATCAGTTTCAATTTGTGTGTCTTACTTTCCCTTTAGTCAGTTTTAAAAAGAATGCATCTTTCCCTTTTCGACAACTCTTTAATCCATATTTCCACGTGACATGTTTAAGACCACATGATTAAAAACCAGTTTAATACATTCTACATATCTTTAATTTAAGACCACAAGTTTAAAAGTCTTTTCTACTTTCTTAAACTTTGTGCCAAGTCAGAACCGGACAAAACAAATTGAAACTTCATGAGTACTTTTTATATGTTCTTGGAAATTCTAGTGCTAGTTTTAACTTTCCTTTGTTATTGTTAATGGTGCTCTGGAATGTGTCAACTGTCAAATTTGATGCAGTGGTTCAGCAGTTCATGGACTATCGGAAACGGTCGTGGGTGTTTTGGGAGGAGGGCAGCTGGGTCGTATGCTGTGTGAAGCAGCATCCCAAATGGCAATCAAAGTGATTGTCTTGGACCCAATGGAGAGTTGTCCTGCTAGTGCACTAGCACATCAACATGTGGTGGGAAGTTATGACGACAGTGCCACAGTTGAAGAATTTGGGAAAAGGTTTGGTTTTTACTAATCATATGCTTATGGATTTTATTTTTTTGAAACAAGCTAATTATGATGATATAGCAGGTGTGGAGTACTAACTGTTGAGATTGAGCATGTTGACGTTGCCACACTTGAGAAGCTTGAGCAACAAGGTGTGGATTGCCAACCCAAGGCTTCTACTATTCGCATAATACAGGTTAGTCTTTTAATATGTCAGTTTGGATGAAAGAATGATAATTGCTCTGTAATGCTTAAGATTTTTCATTGGTTACTCATACTAACAGCAATTGTTTGTGTGTTTCATTTATGTTTTCTTGTAACAGGATAAATATCTTCAGAAGGTCCACTTTTCTCGCCATGGTATTCCACTTACTAAGTTTATGCAGGTTCGCATGTTGTGGCAAGGATTGTATTTTTATTTATCTTCCCCCTTTTGATATAAATTTTATAATTCTCACTTACCGGGAAATACAATACAAACAGATTGATAACCTTGAAAGTACTAGACGAGCAGGGGACCTGTTTGGTTATCCTCTTATGATAAAGAGCAGGAGGTTGGCATATGACGGGCGTGGCAATGCTGTTGCTAAAAGTGAGGAGCAGCTCTCCTCTGCTGTTAATGGTACTATGCCAATCTGAACAAAATTACTAAGTATTTCCTTTGCTTCTTAAGTTTTTGTTCAAGTGTGAAAATAAGGCTTTGGAGAAGAAATGACTAGATAAATAGTTTCCTTGAGTTCCTAATTTAATCTGTGTTTGAAATTCGGAACAAGTCACATGGAGATTTATTAACACATTTATGGGCTTTATATTGAAATGATACTATCTTAGGGGAACAGAAAGCTTCTTTGGTTAACAATCAAAGTTTCCAGTTTTTTTTTTCTCTGTAGGGATGTATGACACCCTGCTTCTTTAATTTGTTTGTTTGGAATTGAAGCTTAGTCAGGCCGTAATAATATGTGGTTCAATTTAATTTTCAGCACTTGGAGGATATGATCGTGGTCTATATATTGAGAAATGGGCTCCATTTGTGAAGGTTAGAATTTGCTTCATTGTTAAGCTGGTTTTTATATATGAACCTATCACTTTCTGCAAATGAGAATAGAACTATACTTGTCCTTGCATTATGCAATTGTATAAGGAATAATCGTATTCATCCAGTGCTATTTATACTAAGACATTATGTTAGTCAGATCTCAACAACATTACTTGAAGCTCAAAGTCAACGAGATAACCACTCTCTCGTTCTTATTTCAGAAGACATCATTAGCTTTACATGGACTACAAGCAGGTTTTACCTTTGTAATTTTTTATGGGAAACCTACCTTCTTGAAATAAGGGAGAAACCGAAAATTCACATGAAATCAACAAAAAAACATCAATTTATAGCTTGATTTGATTTGTTTGGTACATCCATATAGAAGTCATCTGGTTGATGAGACGCATAGTGGAGTTCATGTTAGGTAGGAGGTGTGGAGACAGACTTTGGAAGCTAAAGAGTTCAGGTTGAGCAGGATCAAAATTGAGTATTTGGAGTGTAAATTCAGTGAGACTTTACATAAGGCAGGCGTGAAAGTGAGGCTTGACACACAAGCTATACCTAAGAGAGACAGGTTTAAGTATCTTGAGTCTATAATCTAGGGTAGCGGACATTCACGCTGATATCACACATCGTATTGGTGCGGCGTAGATGAAGTGGAGGCTTGCTGCCGAAGTCTTATGTGATAATAGTACTGAAAATTTTATAAAGTAGTGGGCATGCTAGGTGCCATATGATTAGGAATGAGGTTATTCTAGATAAGGTGGGAATTGCCTCCGTGGTGGATAAGATAAGAGAAGCGAGATTAAGATGGTTTGTACATGTGAAGAGGTGAGGTGCAGACGCTCCAGTGAGGAGGTGCAAGAGGTTGAATATAGTAGATACGAGAAGATGTAAAGTTATACTGAAAAATATTGGGGAGAAGTAATTGGACAGGATATGACACAACTTCAGGTTACTGAGGACACCTTAGACGTGTAGAAGGTTAGTCAGGTAGGAGTGTTGCCTTGCTTTTTGAGGGTTTAGGCTTGTTGATGTATGACTATGTACTAGCTGTAGTAGTGTGGTCCTTGCTTGTGATATCTATTACTGTCGGTTGTTTATTGTGTTTCAACTATTGCATTGTTTTATTGTTTTTCTTGTTTCTTTCTTGTAGACGTTGCACTATTCCCTTGTTAGTTGCTATAGTTTCTTCACTACTTCCTTCTTCTTTTACCTGGATTTGCTACACTTTAGCTGAGGGCCTTTTGAAAATAGCTTCTCTACCTTCCCTAGGTTGTGGTAAGGTTTGCATACACTTTATCCTCTCCATATCCCAATTATGAGAGTTCACTGGGTATGTTGTTGTTGTTGTATATACAAGTCGTCTGGGGAACTACTTTTGGGTTTTGTTTTTGAGAATTAATACTTGTTGTAAGGGGACCTTCAATCTTTAGATATATCTTCTAAAGTGAATTTGAAAGTTATCCAAGTTGAGTGACTATTTGCCATAAGCCCATTAATCTAATAACGGAAAGCTTTGAGCACAATAAGTTCGAGAAAGAGAAGTTTCACATTACTCCAATGTTTTGGGCTTAAGGAGTTCGAGAATATAAGTTTGCCAATGCTCCTGTTTGGCAATCCATTTTTTTCTGTTGAGAAAAGTAACAATATATTAAATATCAGCTCAAAGGTTTACATATTTACTTTCAAATTTTTTATCCATGTGAAGAAATCACCAACTTTTGGTACTGCTTAGGCAGGAATTGGCCTGTCTTTCTAGCTTATAAAGATTTTGATAGATAATTAAGAACCTTATTTCTTTTTATTTCAGGAGCTCTCTGTGATTGTGGCTAGGGGAAGGGATGGTTCAATTGCATGTTACCCTGCTGTAGAAACTATTCACAGGTTTGATTGTGCTTCTTTTTCTGACAGATTCACCATTCCTCGTATCCTTTGTGTTAGTATGGACTTCTTCAGAAGTTTGACTGTGCAATCATTTCCTGGTTACTGGATTTTGTGTTTTGACAGGGATAACATTTGTCATATCGTAAAATCACCTGCCAATGTATCTTGGAAGATTATGAAGCTTGCAACAGATGTTGCTCACAGTGCTGTTAGTTCATTAGAAGGTGCAGGAGTGTTTGCTGTTGAGTTGTTTCTGACAGAGGATGGTCAGGTTATCTGACATTTTCCACACATATTCAATATAAGTTTTTTTTTTTTTATTCAGATCTCTTCAAAAGTATTCATATTTTTAAAACTTAGCCCGTCTGTCATTATGAGCTTCTTGCAGATTTTACTAAATGAAGTAGCTCCAAGACCTCATAATAGTGGACATCACACCATTGAGGCTTGCTTCACTTCACAATTTGAGCAGCATTTGCGGGCTGTTGTTGGCCTTCCACTTGGTGATCCATCAATGAAAACTCCTGTGGCAATCATGTATAACATATTGGGGGAAGACGACGTAATCTATCTCGCTTAGTAATTTGTTATCCCCAACAATTTTTTTGAGATTTAGTAATTGCTAATTACTGAATCACTGTTGGAGTGCTTTAGGAAATTTTGAACACATGGGCATTCTGTCTTTATCAATATGCATTTTCACATGAAAATTGCTTTTACCATCCATCTCCCTAATACAACATATCGAGCTTTCGTGCAACAATTGGTGTTTAAATTAATGCTGCGTCTTCACAAAAATTATTTTCATGCATTTGAAGTTTGTATTTGTTGTTTTCATTAATACTAGTTGCATGAGCAGCAACTCGCATATGCTTGTCTAACATTGTGTTTTTGCATCTAGGGAGAACCCGGATTTCTTTTGGCTAATCAACTTATTGGAAGGGCATTGGGGATTCCAGGGGCGTCTATTCATTGGTATGACAAGCCAGGTTGGTGGTTGACCTCGCATAGGTGGTCTTTGTCTCCTTACCTTCCTCGTATACATTTTTGGATGTAACCTTAAACACTCTCTTTTCCATTTAAAAGAAAAAACAAGCATTATGCCACCAAACAGTGAAACTGTATGCTTCAATGACTTGTAGAGATGCGAAAGCAACGCAAGATGGGACACATCACAATAGTTGGCCCTTCTGTGGGCGTTGTGGAAGCGCAGCTAAGAGTGATGCTACATGAAGACAGTGTTAATGATCAGCCTGCAGGTCAGTCGTCAAAATGTTTCATAAACATATTCAAGTTCTCTGGGTGTAAATATTACATTCTGTTAAGATATTCAGGAGTAGTTACAACCTTTATTTTGTTTTCATTCAATATGCAGTTGCACCACGTGTTGGAATCATTATGGGATCTGATTCAGATCTTCCTGTTATGAAGGATGCTGCCAAGATTTTAAAAGAGTTTGATGTGTCTGCTGAAGTATTTACCATTAACTATTGCACCTCCTTTTCAATCTCATTTGGCAGCTTGCCTAATGTATGTACCATGAAGTATTTACCCAAGAACCTTGTAATGATGCAGGTAAAAATTATTTCAGCCCACCGTACACCTGAGATGATGTTTTCTTATGCTTTGTCTGCACGGGAACGTGGTATCCAAGTAATAATTGCTGGGGCTGGTGGTGCCGCCCACTTACCTGGTCGGTTGTCTTACCCCTTAAAATAACTAATCCTGTTCTTCTTGTGCACACTAAATGTGGCCTTTTTGGTTGAGCAGGAATGGTTGCTGCATTGACTCCATTACCTGTTATTGGCGTTCCAGTACGGGCTTCCACATTAGATGGACTTGATTCCCTATTGTCCATTGTTCAGGTACTTCTGATACTGTAGAGTGATTCTGGAAGAATTGTATTCAGTTATGTCAAGTTCAGAAGTTTTGGGTGTTCAATGTCCTTTTTTTAAGTTCAATGACCTTTGTGAGCATGCTAGCTGGAAAAATACCTAAGAGATGATACAAAGAATTTCTCTTCAAAAGAAAAAATTAATAATGATAACAATTTAGCTTTTGGGGTTAGACTAGTGCTCGAGTATAACAACAACAATTATGCCTCAATCCAAGTTAGTCGGTCAGATACATGAATCCATTTCGCTCCACTTGGATTCATGGATGGAACCATCTTTCTGCTGGTAGTGGCAACGTGCCCTGACCTATTAGAGTCCTATTTTCTTTTTGAAATGCTTTAGAAGTTAAAACGTGTACTTTTTCCTTTACTCTAGATGCAACCTTGCTCGTATGGTATTGGTGTTTTTGGGCAAATATTTGTAGTTGCTTCACTGCTTGTGTAATTAGCAAGCTTGCAAGACAACTTGGTAACTAGGGATGTTTCTTATCAGTTCATTCATAAAGCTTGCAAGACATTTTCGATCATAGCAGTTGAAAGATCATGGTTTCTCATTTATGTAGATGCCAAGAGGGGTCCCAGTTGCAACCGTTGCAATCAATAACGCCACAAATGCTGGTCTGCTGGCAGTAAGATTGTTAGGGATCAGCGACATAAAATTGCAAGCTAGGTAATTCAACCTTCCTCGTCTCCCTGTAAAAATTTCTTCTTCCTTGCCCCCTTTTCCCACCACCTACTTATAGTCATCAGAAGGAAAAGAGGGAGTCTGATATTATCTTCCATATCCGTTAAAACAAAACATAAATAAATGAGCAAGTATGAGATGTCAGTGAATGGAAGAATGAAAGACTTCCAGATACTTCTTCTGATGAAAGTAAAGTAATAACGTTACTATGTTCTAATGCTATTAGCTCACTCACCTAAGAAAATTTGTTTCTTTTTTTGCTCGACACAGTTGATTATGAGAATGACTTGGAATTTGATGATGATCTTTTAGGATGGCCCAGTATCAAGAGGACAGAAGAGATGAGGTATTGGTAAAAAGGGATAGACTAGAAAAAGTTGGCTGTGAAGAGTATCTTAACTCTTAAAACTACTTCAGCACCAGCTGTTTCTAACATGCACTAAAGTGTAGTAGCACAGTGTTACCTACATTGTACAATAGTCAAACATTAGATAGCATAAACGCAAGCACTGGTCAGCAGTAAGTTACATTGGTGCTATTTCGGGAGCAAATGTACTTTGAGGCAGATGAAGGAAGAGCCATGGTGGAAGATTACTTTGAGCAAGCTTTCTACTTGGAATCTTGTTAATAATTTATTCTTTCTTATCCTTTTTTTCCCTCTCTAATTTGAATTTCAGAGGTAACAAGATTGTAACTGTGCAAACTAAACTACTCCCATGTTCAGCATACCATTTTAATCTGCTTTGAAATTTTGGGAGTATGACAGTTCCCATTTTTTGATATATGAGATCAAGAAGATTGAGCTTTTGCTGCATTCACATGCTTCCTAATTGATACCACCCCACTTTCTGGGGCTCCTTACTGTTGGAATATCGTGCTTTATGTTCTAGCCAAGTGTTGTACACCACAACTGCTAAACCTGCCTTAAGAATCACACATTTGGTCTCATGCCCTTGACTCTTGGATCAAGATTTCCATTCTTCATTCCAGATCTTTATGTGTTTTTGCCAGTGCAACCAGTCCAAGTATCTTGCCAATACCGGTGGGAAAGCAGTTTCAAGTGCTATCTGACAGAATACACATAGTGCATCAACATTCATCCCCCGGCTCAATAGTCTTATCTTTTGTTCTCAGCTTCTCATGTAATGCTAGCCACAAAATAAACACTCTGCTCCATTTTAATTTGTTTGTCTCGTTTTTAATTGACACGGATTTTCAGAAAGTAACAAAACTTTTTGAATCTTGTGCTCTTAAACTAAATATAGGCAAAATGTGCTTTTAAAATTTGTGGCCTTAAACATATCACGTGAAATATTGGAATTAAAGAGTTATCAAAAAAAAGGATACATGCATATTTTTAAAATGGACTAAAGAGCACAGAGTAAGACACAAATTGAGAAGGAAGTAATTGCTTTGGCTCAGCTGCATTGTGGCATATGAGGTGCTGCTTCCAGTCAGCATTAATAGCTTCTCCCCTGAGATTCTTGTAAGCAGTAGTCATATGAAACTTCTCATTCTTAATAACCTGGTGGTGCACACTCTTCCTCACCATCCGAGCAGCTTGATGTGGGGCACTCCCTTCTGCCTCTTTATTATAACAAATGTGTATCCAGGCAATTCATTACTTCTCTTCTTCTGACATAAAGGCCCAAAGCAACTTGGTTCCAAATCTTAGGTTTAATGACATATTTTATTGGCAACGTCTTATTTGTACATGGTTTGGCGCCACCCCGTCAATAGGTGCTTAAAATTTGACTACTATACGCAAGTAACATAGTCTGGTTCAGTCAGATGTGAATAACGTTCTATGACGAAAATAAACATCAACTCAGACCTTTCCGGTGTAGATAGGATTTAATCAGTAATGAAAATGCGCTGTGCTAATTGTTCTGTCTATTTGATTGAACTGATGACTACGAAATCTTCCTCATTTTCCCCCACCCCCATGCTAGCTCTAACCTTAACAAATATCATCAATCATGGATACCAAGTGATAAGTATTGGTAAATCACCAACACAGTAACCAAAGCTAAATACGTCGGATAATAGCGATCATCAACAATGTGTGAGAGTGCCTGCAAAACAAAGCTCAGGGTGGTCCCCGGGGTAGTTCTCTGATGCTTAAGTTAGTTTTAGCACTGAGAGAATTCCAAGAATATTTGTGAGCAGTATTGTGAGCGTACCTTTGCCTTTCTTCAATGGTCCCCTGTAACAGCCCTCCTAATGGGTGTTGTAAATGGGGGATAGTTTCCTTAGTGGTCACAATCAATCTCCTTCTAACAGTCGTGACTTTATTAATGGGCAAGATTCCCTCAACGACTGTTAGCGGGAAAACATTAATGAGAAAGATTCCCTCAATGGTTATTGATGGTAATTTTCCTATCGTTACTCTCCATCTTCTATGGAATTACTAGTAATTATTAATTACTATTAATCCTTTGCTACCGCTATTCTACAGTAGTCCTCCTCCCCCCAGGAGTCGATGCGTGTGTTTACGCTACTCGACTGATGTCCTTGTGTGGGGATGAGCGGGGTATCCCCGAGGTGAAGTCCTCGTGGTCCATAGCCTGTCTTGTATCATCTGATCAGCTCGCTGAAGTCCCTCTGGGGTACCAAAGTGAGCTGAGACAAGCTTGTCGCCGTAGTAAGTAGTGCTTTTGACGAGCTAGCCTAAAACCGTCGTGACTGGTATGAAATCGCATTACTACCGAAGTGGGTTTTCCCCTATTACCGGGGTGACCAACATTTTAGGTGTTCTTTTTCTTCGTCGCCTTTTATTGGGACGAGCTAATTCCGTCCTGATACCTTGTTCTTTTTTGAATGGGGATTAGGCGGAAGTTTTTGCTGGGTTGTCAGGTTTTCCCGCCTTTTCTTTACACAGAAGTGAAGTGTTGGCCTCCTTAATGACTTCTACTTTTTCTTCTTCTTTAGGGGAAGTATCTTCCACTTTCATCTCATCCAAGCCTTTTTTAAGATCACAAATAGTCTTCTCCTTGTTTGATTCACCTATATCATCATCAACAAACACCTTTCTCGGGTGTGAAATCAAATCATCAAATTTAACATGAATAGATTCTTCTACAACTTTAGTTCTAGCGTTAAAAACTCTATAAGCCTTGCTATGTGATGAATAACCTACAAATATCCCTATATCCGATTTTACATCAAATTTCCCTAAATTATCTTTACTATTACTTAAGACAAACACTTTGCAACCGAATGGATGAAAGTAATAGATGTTGGGTTTCTTACCTTTCCATATCTTATCGGTGTAGTGAGCTTGTCTCTTCTAAGATACACTCTATTAATTATGTAGCAAGTGGTGTTCATGGCTTCTGCCCAAAAGTATTTTGGTAGATCATACTCATTTAGCATTGTTCTACACATTTCCTCTAGGCTTCGATTTTTTCTTTCCACTACGCCATTTTGTTGAGGAGTTCTATGAGCCGAGAAGTTGTGTTCTACTCCATATTTGTCACATAAATCTTCAAACGGCTTGCATTCAAACTCTCCTCCATGATCGGTTCTAATGACAACGATTGATAATTTTTTCTCGTTTTAAACCAATCTATACCACTTAGCAAACTCATTAAAAGCATTTTTCCGTCGCGTCAGCCTTTTCCCAGTGCGTGGAGCCCCAACGAGGAAGGTGTTAGTGCTTTATCATTGGGGCAATAATGCTAATCCCTCTTTTTGTGCTACTCCTAGGGCTCACTTTTATTAAAAAGAAATCTAACCCAAGTGAATCTAGAGAAATAATCCATAATCACTAAGGCATATAATTTACCTCCT
>JBDJHY010000007.1:1588435-1600580 GCA_039654485.1 Withania somnifera
CGCTAAGGTACCTCCTGAGCATACAACCTCGGTAAATTATTTAAGAATCGATTCACTTCGGCCATGTACATCAGCTCGGGGACAATCCCAGAAACACGCAAATCATCATCACGTTTCAGTCGAATGACGTAAACACACACTTTGACTCCCGGAGGGGGGACTACTTTAGAATAACGGTAGTAAGTTATTAATTATATCAATATTATAATTTCTATAGTTAGATAATTATCATAATTGAATAAACACTATTAGTAACTGAAGAATCATGGTACAATTACAATACCATAATTAAGCAGTAGAGTTATGGTAGGAGATCACTACAGAATCCTAACATCTACCAATCAAGGTTACTAGAAACGCCTATAAAAGCCAGAGGGATCAAAGGCAAAGGTACGCTCAATCAACTACTCTTCAATACTATTGGAATTCCTTTCCTGCTTTATACTACTTTAAGCATCGGAGAATTACCCCGGGGACCACCCTAAGACCTTCGTTTTGTAGGTGCACTATTTGGAATCACTGCAATCAACATTCATAAAGAAGATTCTTCCTCATTCAGGTAGTTGTTGGTCCTTTTGGATTCATCAGTGGGTACAAGGGGAATCGACTTCTTCTATATCCTCAAAAGTAGGCTAGAAGAATACAAGTTCATTTTTATTGAAACAAGCTTTGAGTCACGACTTATACGTTTCAGCAACGATTTTGTATTGATGTCCGATTTTCATCTCCAATTAATTTACAAGAATGAAAAGATAGATGAAATTGAAAAAATGAAATGAAATAAGTAGAGGAAAATTCAAATATAAATTGTAGAAACATTTCTTCCATATTGGTGGGAGAAGTGAACAATCTTATGCTTATATTGAGTTTCAATTCTTTTAGAGCAAAGAAGAAGTAGTAACTTGCACCGTTGTTGCTCGGCTTTGGATTCCTTGATTGAGATATTCTTTAAAAAAATTATTAAATTTATTAACAATAATTTGATTAAAAAAAATAAACTCGATATTTTTTTCCTTCAATATGCGGACCGCATACCAGGTCGCACAGTGAATATATGCAACTGTTCGAGGCTTTAGTTAAAAAATACAGACTGTATACCTCCAAACCAGTACAACTTTTCACCTGACAACTTTCATGAACCTTTGTGTCTCTTTCGAAGAGACATTTTATGGCTATATATATCTGACTCTTCCTCAGATATTTGATTACATAATTTTGATCATGTTCTTTTACATTTCTTACTCAAATTATCTTGTGTGATTTACTCCGTTGAGTAAGTTCGTTGTTCGACTGGATTTGAGGTATCACTATTTAGTCGAAGTTGATCATTTTATCTTGGGAGGATCTATTTCTTAACCTCGGGTACTTGAGGGGAATAATTTCATTAAGGATGCACTGTATTCAGTGGACTTGATTATACTTCTTGTTTTATAATTTTTTCCTAAAATTGTTATTGTATTTCTCATGTTTAACCTTCTTATTTAAGTTTGTTGATGAATGCATATTGTTAATATTTTGTTAATTTATGTTTGAATAAAATTATAATACTAACTAAGTTTTTATTTTAAATACAAATATACATTCTTATATATATATATATATTTCAACGACAACATTGGAATCCAACCTGCTGAGGATTTTCATAATTATTGGCTCTGAAAAGTGAATTATTCCAGTGCCCAATTAGATAGGAGGGACAAGACAATTTTAAGTAACAGCTAACTCACCTGCTCATCAACAGCCATCCTTCCCTGCAATTAAAAATCTCCATACCTTTATTATTCGATTTTAAAAAGGAAAAGCATAAATAAAATGTTTGTACCGAACGCACCCACAGTGCTTGTTTCTTTTTTACTTTCGAGTTATTAATACAGAATAATCTACATACTATTTTAGGGGGCATAATTGCTTCCATCTGAATGCTACCGTTTCTTTGCTTCTCCATATGCTTTAATTGAGAAAAGTGATCGACATGCTGGTGGAGAAATTAAAGCTGCACTTAGCTGTGGAGCTAAGAAAGAAGGTTTAAATTTTTTAAAAATAATTTTAATTATGTATTAATTTTTTTCAACACATACTGATTCCGTCACTGTATAAAGTGGCATAAGATAAACCCCCCTCCTATGCAATAGCTTGCAAATTTTATAAGATGAGCTTGATCCACAAGCCAATCCCTTATTGTCGCTGACACAATATTTCAATCCGGAGACTTTCACGATGGAAGTCCCAAATCATCTAAGTGAACCTTTTGGGTTACTTTGACTTTTTAATTTTTTTTTTTTAAATTCCCCCTAATTCTTCCATTCTTATAAAATAATCCCAATTAAATTATAGTTTATTTTTTAAAAATAGTACATTTATTTTTTAAATATTTATTTTAAAAAATAAGAATAAACATATCTCCAACTTTACAAAAAGTCAACCGAAATAATAAAAAAATTTATTTCATAGTGAAATGCCTACCAAGATAACTAATAACGACAACAATATACTTCAATGTAGTCTTACAAAATAATATCTGAGGCGTTAAAAAATGATGCAATCCTGACCTCTACCTTGAACGTAGAGCAACTAGGAAAATATTTTTAAAGAAAATAGATATTAGGCCCAAGAATAACCGGTTGCATTTTTGAGAAGCCCATTACCATTCCTGTTCCTGAGTTTGCCTAGGGTTTTTCCACCTGAAACAAAAGCCCCAAATCACAAAGCAAAAGTATCATCAAAATGACTTCGTTTATTCAGAAATTCTCATTGAAAACGAAGAACATTGGTAAAAGATCTACGAAGAAGTACTTAGAAAATGCACTTTACAAAGATTTGTTGAAAGAAGGAGGAGAAGAGAATCATGTTAGGAAAAATTTGAATGAATTCTTGAAATCACATAAAAGTGCTTATAAATGGGAAGTTGGAAAATCCCTCAAAGTTTTACGCCAACGCAATCTATATGCTCCAGCACTCAAGGTATGCGTAAACTTGCATTTCTGTCTAATTTTCGTGTTGAACGTTCAGATTGTAAAATTTTGTTGATTTGTAAGTAGATTTCCATGATTTGGTCTGTGAATAAGTGTGGGGTTTTAGTCATTTTGGGGATTGTGTCCTAGTGAGGTTCAAATTCTAGCAGAGAAGAAATATTAGTAGGTGATTTCTTCCAATTGTTCTAGCCTTGGCTATTGCTGGTGTGAGGTGGTAGTTATCCGTTATTGCACACTTAAACCATAAAATATCCGTCATTGCACACTTAATTCACGATTTTTAAAGAATAAATCCGTTTTCGAGATTGCATAGGAAGTCATTTTCCTCGTTTTTAAGCAACTTGTTTTCCTTGAGAAAATGTTCTCCAAAAATTTTGATCAACCTAACATGAGAAAATTGAAAAATATACCAAACACACCCTTAGTCTGCGTTTTTGTCATTTTGGTGATTGTGTCCCTTAAATCTATTTGTATATTTATCTTCCATTGTTTGATCTAAAAAGAAATCTGGATTTCAAATTTGCTTTTCAGTGAAAGAGATCATCTCCCTGAATTGCTTATCTTAGATATAAGGTTTGGAGGGCACGAATTAAGATAGAAGGTTAATTGGCAGTTGCACATTCACGTGCTTTCCTATGAGATAGGATTGGTGGTTGTGCATGTACATACTCTCTTGCCAGTAGTATTAGCAATATTCTCATAGTTTCTCGTTCTTTGATTTTGGTTATTACCTGTGTTTGTTTGTGCCTCATTTATCCCATTATATTATTGTTATTACTTTCTTTCCTTTGTATGTTGTGTGCTGTTTTCCATTTCGCATAATTTCATTGTTATTGCTGCTTCCATTTATGTATTCCCTTTCTCAAGCTGCTTTGAAATGTTCTTTTTGAAGTCGATGGTTTATCGGAGATAGCTTTCCTATTTCTACGAGGTAAGGGGTAAGGCATATTAATAGTCTACCTTCCCCAGACTCCGCTTGTGAGATTACATTGGTGGTATGTCATTGTTGTATAACCTAAGCCCTATTATATTTCTGTAAGATTGTAGTGATTGGATGAAAAGATTTGATTTGTTAATTTGAAAGACCTCTTCTTTCAAGGTCTTTTATCTTTTAAATGGCGAACTTTAAAACCCTAAATTCTTTGGTTATATCTGTATGGTGCCGTTGTTTTAGCTCAGAATTTTAGTTATCTAAACTTGGTTAGTCGCTTTACGATTCATGCATATTCTAGCTTACCTTGATGTTGGAAATTCAGAGGGTCGTGTTTTCCTTTTACCATTCTTTGCTTTTGTTTAGATTAATCTATTCTTCTTTCATTCTTCCAGTCATGTAGAATGACTTGTATTGCAATGACAGTTCTCCTTGCTATGGTTTTGATCGGCTTATTTTCCTTTTTAAGTTTGAAGAAGATTTTGAATCAAGTACCTGGTACTTGTTGGTGGGAGGTGGCAGGTATCCTGTGGATTTAGTCAAGGTGCGCGATCCAGACACCACGGTCATCAAAAAAAAAAAAAGAAAGGAGGTTTTGAATTAGCAAGCAAAGGACTGCTCGATTTTACTTAATTCTTATGCTAGTTTTTGGTTGCAGCTTTGGATAAAAAAGTGAACTACTGCTAAGAGATGATACCGTGATACCTTAATGCAATGCGCATATTGTAAACAGCTGTCTAAGAAACCAAAAAGTGGGGTTCATTTTATCTCTTAGATCTAATTACGACAATGTTATGTTCTTAGCTCTAAAGGTGTGACTTGTAAGCAAGTAATTTTTTTACGGTTCCTTGGTTTTCTTTTAGCAAAATGAAATGTCTCAATTTTCTAGTTGTTATGTGCAGTTATCAGAAACAATGGAAAAAAGGGGCATGAACAAGACCGTTAGTGATCAAGCTATACATCTAGATCTTATTGCCAAGAGTAAAGGGATTGAAGCAGCAGAGAACTATTTTCTGAATCTCTCTGAGACATCAAAAAGTCATCTCACTTATTGTGCTCTTCTGAACTGCTACTGCAAGGAGTTAATGATTGAAAAAGCTGAGGCTTTGATGGAGACAATGAAAGAACTTAAGTTAGGTTTAAGCGCCATGCCTTACAATAGCTTGATGACACTTTACACAAAAACTGGGCAACCAGAAAAAATTCCAGCCATTATTCAAGAAATGAAGGCCTATGATGTTATGCCAGATTCTTACACCTACAATGTCTGGATGAGGGCTCTTTCTTCTGTGAATGATATTTCTGGGGTTGAGAGGGTTATTGATGAAATGAAGAGGGATGGCCGCGTTGCTGAAGATTGGACTACATATAGTGATTTGGTGTCGATCTATGCATATGCTGACTTAAATGACAAAGTAGTGAAGGCACTCAAGGAACTGGAGAAGAAAAATGCATGCCGCAGTTTGACTACTTACCCGCTTCTGATCACATTGTATGGTTGCGTTAGAAACTTGCTTTAAGTATATCATGTATGTCACTCTTTGAGGCTAGTTTTTCTAGAACAACAAACATAACATATCTTAACATGATCTAAGTTTTGGTTAATTTGAATGACTTACCAGCTGCTGAGAAATGCTTCACGGAATGGGATTCTGGATGCCCAACTTATGAATAGAAAATGTTCTTATTGGATCTTACACTAGACAAGGTTCCCTGGAGAAAGCTGAACAACTCAAGGAATGGAAACGAAGGAGTAGAGATAAGGCCAATGCTAAGACATGTGTGATTGATTGTGGCAAGTGGTTTCCATCATCTGCCTGCACCATCTATAGGAATATAATAAAGCAAGATATGGTTTAAGATCTTAGTAAGAAAAAACTAAGTGATTCCTTCCTATCTGGTTTAAACACAACTCTACTGTTGGGTTTAAAGCTTTCTATGCCTTCCTATTTTATCAAACATCCTATTCCTTTGATAATAAAGTTCATTTTACACAAATTGATTTGGTGAACTATTTTGAAATCAGTAAAGACATGTTTTTATACAAATTTCTGTTCCTTTTGATTTCAAATTTGTTTACTTATACAGTTGTTTGGACTCACTAATGCAAGTTTTAATTTGAATAAACTAAAAATTGACTGAGCTTACTTTGGTTGCTTCTTTAATAAAATTTGAAGGTGTTATGTGATTTAGAACAAGTTTATTTGCAGTTGGTTTTTTGTATATTGTTTCTAGTATGACAACTTTTAAGTGTACTATCCGGGCGGGCTGAAATGTAAGAAGGGAGATCCATATGATAAGAAAGATTTGTGATACACAAAGTCACCATATATATTTGAAATAAAAATGTTGGTATCATCGCTAAGTTTAATTCCAAACTCTTATCATTTTCTATTTTGTTTTGCGAAAAGGTAATCCCTCTTTTATTTTATTTCACTATATTTCTGATGATCTGGTTGTTGATTATGTGGTGTGGGTGGGATATGTGATACCTCCATTAAGTTTAGTTTAAGTATAATGTTTTGAACTTTGTTATTGATTTTTCGTGGACTCAATACAACACATAGTTGTTGATTATGTGGTGTGGGAGGGACATGTGACGCCTCCATTAGGTTTAGTTTAAGTATCATGTTTTAAATTTTGGTAAACATTTTTTCTTAGATTCAATATAGTCCATAGTCCATTTGTTTATTATATGGTGTGCGAGGGACATGTGATGCGTCCATTGAGTTTATTTCAGTATTGTATCTACCTTGATTAATGATTATTCATAAGTCCATATTTGTTTTCCAGATATCTATTGAGATAAATTTTTTTTTTCCTTGGAATCACTTCTATTATCATATATGAAATTACAACCTGCCTCTGTATATGTGAGTGCCTAAAATTTGCCTGGATGTTTGCAAAATGGTCTTAGTATGTTCCTTAAATAGGTTTGACTGCCTTAGTTTTCCTTGAATTGTTGAATGTGTGCCAAAGGTCCTGTATTGATTTAAAACATGTATTGAAGGTTTTAACTCTATTACATCATGCATAAAATAACTTGTTTTTGCGTGTTAGAAGACTGCCTTAATCTCAGTTGTGACCATTCCATCTAGGCTGTCTCTTATGAATAAGAAATCTATATTAGTTGATTGGTTCTGATCTGTCTGAAATACCTGTGTATGTTGTGTCATTCCCACTTAGATAATAAATTGACCTAGGACCTCTCTGACATGATCCATGATATCATAACTCTGTTTAATACCTGAATCTAATAACAGAATTTGTTTTCATCTTGATAATGGTGCAAAGATTTGGAGGAATATACTAGGATTAGCTTGCTGGTTCACTTACTATCCAAATGCTTGTTGGTCCAATGAGAGTAATCTTCAATTCAAGACTGAAATACTTAATATAGATACTATCATCTTATTTTCTTAACCCTTTTCGGTGTCTAAAAAGGATTTATGTTTTATTATATAACAAATTGGTCCCTTTCTTTCTTTCCCTGTTTGCTTGTATGTGAGAATTCAGGGTGTGAATCTTTCCTTGTTTAGATGAATAGTGAGTCACGTAATAGGTTTGAGTATAGTTTGTAATGGCAATTGATATATAAGCAAGACTAAGCTTGTCAACTTTGTTTGATTTCAGATGCTGTCTTGGATCACTATAACCATTTCAATGTAACATAGGATTGTTCACATTATAAAATAGATAAAAATTGAATGTTTTGGGTTTCTGTCTTCGTATCTTCCTTTGCCACTTCATGTTCAGTCTCAGAAGTCATTAACCTTTTGTATCATCCTCTTGTAAGTTGTTCATCTTTTCAAATTAAGCATATGGGATGTATTGTATGATTGCTGGGATTTGAATAAGTCTGGTGATTAATGTTGTGTCTTGTTATCTATTTGAGTCATGTGGACTGAAACAAAATTGATATTTCTTAATCAGCCTAGATCTAGGATGTTTGAGTTCACAGTCGTACTGTTGGTCTGGTTATTACCATTATTAGAAGCATAAGAGTAAAG
The DNA here is from genome assembly GCA_039654485.1 of Withania somnifera. NCBI lineage: Eukaryota > Viridiplantae > Streptophyta > Magnoliopsida > Solanales > Solanaceae > Withania > Withania somnifera. The sequence goes on from JBDJHY010000007.1 coordinate 1,596,349, forward strand.
AGAGTATTCTTACGGATAATTTAGGTAGATGTTATTAATGGATGTTGCAGTTATGTGGTTATCTCCTCCTTTTATTCCATTTAAATTATGGTTTAAATAGATGTTCATGGATGTGTTTATTGTTACCTATTAGTAAAGCAATAATGGCCCTATCCTAAATCACTACTTTGCTACCGTAGAAATTCGCAATCAGGTGGTTCCTCTTTCCTACGCATTAATCTAAATCTTGGTGTAAAGTCTTAATGAACTTATTTCTTGGGGTGTTTTTATCAAGTATCTACAATTTCACTGTGTGGTGTTAAAGATTTAACGTTTTCAGCTTTAATTACAAAAAATTATTGGTTTTGAAGCGACATATTCAGGTTTTAGTGTAGAAAACAAGATATGAAGGAAGTGTTCATGTGAAGCTAACGATGGACACGAGGACAAAGAGTTGATAGATGTCTCCCTGGTGGTAGATGAGGATGATGGTATACCACTTCATAACTTCTTCGTGTTACCAGTTGAGTATGTCCTTAGAAGATGCCAAAAACATCTGAAGGAAGTGAGGAATCAAATCTTCAAGTTAATAATATGACACCTCTCAAGTATATGTTCAATAAGAAGTCTAAGAATGTAACACGACTAGTGCAACGCCTAGCTAATTTGTTTAGTTGAGATGTAATAGCTTTGTTTTATTGGTATACTGAGTGACATTATTTATGATGTGTTGTAGGTGTCAAAAATGAAGAAGGGAAGAAGAAAGTAATGAAGACCTTACTAATTAAGAAGATTTTTGAAGAAAGCTATGAAGACCTAATATTCATTTTGTTAGAATATTTTTACACTTACAATAATTCTGGAAATCATGTAAAACTTAACAAATTATTTGGTTTGAACATTTTTCTTTTAATGGTATATTGGTATAGCTATCTTGATGGATATTTTAATTATGAATGTTTATGACAAATTTTGTTTTGTGATTTATATGATTTTTAGTATTTTATAATTTATTATATATATAATTATTGATTTACAACCAGTTTTGCTATTAAATATAAATTGTTGCAATAGGTCATTGGAATCATTGCAATAGGACATTAGAATCGTTCCAATAGGTTATTGGAATTGTTTCCATAGGTTGTTAGAACTGTTGTAATAGGTATCATAACCATTGCAATAAGGATAAAAAATGTTGTAATAACCTTAAAGAACCATTGCAATAAAAGGCTATAGAAACAGCTATAACCGTTATAATAGATATTTGTTGTATTAGAAGTAAAATAAGCGTTGTTGAATTACTAGCGAGCTTTCGAATCAACTTATTGGTCTTCTGGTATTTCTTAGTATGGAGGATGATGCCAAAGAGATGCATTTGTTTATAAACTCTCCTGGGGGTTGGGTAAAACCTAGGATTTCCCTTTATGATACTATGCAAATTGTGCTACCAGATATCCGTACAGTATTCGTAGGATTAGCCGCTTCAATGACATCTTTTATCCTGGTTGGAGGATTTGTGCCTATAGCAAGGGTTTTTAGCAACCTCCTCAAAAGTCTTGCTATAGAAATATTTCTACACAACTTTATGTGTCGGATTTCATTTCTACGCAACCATACATGTCAGATTTCAATCCGTTGCTATAGATCTATAGCAACATTTTTTCTTCCTATTGCAACGGTTTTGGTTGCATTTCCATAGGCCCAATTTCTGGTAGTGGTCCAACCTTTATATTACAACTCTTAGCTTAACATGGGAGATCACACCCCCAAATCATAGGTCCCAGCTTAACAGGGGAGGTCCCACCTCCGAATCATAGATCACAAAACACATAAAGATCTCATCTCCTACAATTAAAGCCATGGTGGTACATATAGAAAAGGAAAACCTTAGTCCAATCATACTTTTGAAAATAGATCCATAACGCATCGCAGTCGTGGAAGTTTAGTTTATAGAAAACACTTTATGGTTATGTTAAACTTATAAAATCCCATTTTCAGTATGTTTAGTTTACTATCATCTCAATCCATCACCGACCCTACCATCCAATAGCAATGCAACCCAATAGAACAAATGCATACTCGCAGAACAATACAACACAAATAAGTTATTCTTGGTATAATTTAGGATCATCCAGAAGCCACCAGCTAAGAACACCACTCATACATGTCATAAACTAGCCCAACACAACCTCTATGATCCCAAGGCCGCTCTTAGTAAGTTCGGAACATGAACTCAAGGTCCAAGACCCACTACACCCCTACACGGACTCGTAAAATGGGTTATAACATGTACATATTTATAAAAGACGTCCACCAACCTACAAAACCCACACAACAGCACAATACAAGTACTCTACAAGACCCAATCAAGGAGATGAGTAAGCTTAAACTACCAGAGCACCAACAAAAATCCTTAGAAAGCACGTAGAAATCTCAATTCACTACACCAAAGCCCGAATCAACCCGAAACTAGAAAAAGCACTCTACGAGTCAATCAGTAAAGAATAAAACCCATATTGTTGAGTGCAACTCGGATTGAAAATCAGGCATAAAGACAGGCCAGTGGCCCCATTGCCCAAAAAATAAAAATAAAAATACCAAGAGATAGGCCTCAACACAAGGAACACATGGTTCAAATTTGAGATAAAATAGGATACCAAATGGGTCTCTAAATTTCCATGAAAAGCTATGTAAAAGAATGAAATATTTCATCAATTAAAATGAAGGAAAATGTATGAATACACACCTGAAAATGATAGTAACGCTCACCAACACAACTTCACAACTTCACCAACAATATCCCAAAAATTCACCTTAAGAAAAGCTCTAATTTGTTCAATAACATACCTATATATGAGAAATATTTGTATGGAGATAATAACAAGAATGCTGGAAACATAACCTATTTGTAGACCTAGGACACATGGCCTATGATTAGCTGAAGGGGCCACGCAATCGCGCCCTCTATCCTGCCAGACCAATGTGATTGTTGTGGGGTCCACGCGATCGCGACCCTTCTTGAAATTGGGTTCAATGATTGTGGCCCTTTCCATACAATGCCAGCCCTGATCTAGATTGCAACTAGGTGACATTGAAAATATTGTGCAACAGCTATGGGAAAAACTCCGGAATGGGCCTTGAAATAGAATACAATACGAATTTTTATAAATACATAGATGCAAAACCCACTGGAATGATTTTTAAACTCAAAAGAAATTGATGAAATGTCCATACGAGGCCATTTAAGAAAAAAAAGGACCCATATGCCAAACAGAACCAAAAGAGCTAACTTTTACATTACAAAAACCTCTAAAATAAGCCCGAACACCATGGAAACCATAGCATTAACCCTACCGGCCCTAATTGACATTTCAGAGTTGATGGTAGCGTCAGAATTTTGACCCAATGCTTTAATCATTGAAAGATAACTCAGGCCAAGTTCTTAACTCTAGCTGAACTATATTTCCTAAAAACAACTCAAAACAAACAGAAGACCTTTATACTTAAACTAATGGTCCAACTAGATGAATGTCGGCATTCTGAAGATGACGAAGCTATGGGAATTTGATTCTGACTTTTTTTACTATAAATCCACTCTCAAGTTCCACCATTTCAAGGTTAAGGGTTCAAAATAGGAAAACTGAGATAACAGGCAATAGAACTGCAATTTAACTGAGCTACTAGTCCCAGCAAGTCATAAATGACCTGAGACAACTAACAGAAAGATATAAGCACATAGAACAAAGAAAATAAAGAAAATGACCATGTGGTTCATTACAACATCACCAACTAATTTGATTTTTTTCTATGAATTTCTAAAAAAGGATAGTACCAGAAGGCTCGAACAGATGGGGATACTAGGATTAAATATCCCTCTCTATCTACCAAGTAGCCTCCTCGACAGGTCAAGATACACAACAAACCTTCACTACAAGAGTATCCCTAGATCTGATCCACCTCAAATCTTTAAAACTGGTGTCCTTAGTTTACTCAACATACTTCAAACAGTTATCCAACTGAACAGACTCTCAATGAAGCACATGAGAGGGTTTTGGGAGATACAAAAACATAGGTAGATGAAACACAAGATAAAAATTGTCTAACTCTATAGGAAAGGCAAGTCTATATGCAACAACACCAAACCTCTCTATGATCTTATAAGGTAATGACTTGGGGATAAGCATACCCCGCCTACAAAAACTTATAATGCATTTTATGGGTGACACACATAGAAATACCATATCTCTAACACT
>JBDJHY010000007.1:1616636-1628956 GCA_039654485.1 Withania somnifera
GGGAGAGAGGGGAGGGTGGGGCTTAATAAGTAATAAATAAATTAAAAAAACAATGAATTGAAAACTTTGAATTTAAAAAGAAAAACAAATTAGAATTTTAAAAAGAATTTTAGCAAGGATGGTGGTACGGAGATTGGGATCAGGGTCAGGGGGTAGGTAAGAATTTTTTTAGGAGTACGGGGAGGGGAGGGGGAGGGGGAGTGAAGGATAAAGGTGGGGTGGAGGATTTTGAGAGTGGTATGATTTTTATAACTTGTTTTGTTGATTTTAATTAAGGAAATCATTTTTCTTATTTTAGAGGAAATTTTTAAGAAAAATATTTTTTAAAATATTTTTTCATGTCAAATGAATATGAGAAAATAGATTTTTTTTTCTCCACATTTAACATATCCTTTAATTTCTTATGTTTGATATGTTAGTAAAATGTATTATTTTGCTTGGTTGATCAGCGGTGCAGGCTTTGTATGGTTGTGAGGAAATAATATTACTTATGTTTTCTACTTTCTTTAAAGTCATTTTGCTTAAAATGGGTATTTTCTAAAACTTTTGACTAACAGAACAAGAAAATAGGACAACATTACCCACAATCTTTCTCTTTATTTGGTTTTTGTCCGTTGCATCAGAGTAGATTAAATTGTACTAAACTATGTATTACCTTTTTTTTAATACACATTTTATGATATAATTAGAAGGAAAATGTAAGTATTTGATTCTATTAGCTAAAAATCGACTTTGATACTATTTAAAACTAAAAATATGTATAGTAATTTTTTGAAAAGCTAAAAACATAAGTAGAAAGAGTAGTTGATAAATGGTGAAGCATGCTTGCTACTACGAATTCACATCAAATACGTTCAGTAATTTACTTTAAGGAAGTTTAGAAATTACACTTGTTTCAAGAATTCCTCAAGTTTGCCCAAGTGAAGAAAATTCACATCCTCTACCTCAAATATAGTCTGGTGTTCTCTCTCTCTCTTTTTTTTTTTTTTTAAAAAAAATAAAAAAATACGTTGGAAAGACTGATTTTGAATCAAGTATTAGTTATATGGAGTTTAATTATTAAAATATTAGTTGTTTCACTTTCTAAATCATGTATAAAATAATATGTAAATTCTTTCATGTACTATTAATTTTACGTCTTTCTAAATTGCAAATCAAGAGTAGCAACAATTTTATAAATAAATAAATAATTTACTTCCTAATTAATTACCAAATATAATACTTCCTTAAGACAAAATTATATGTCATCCTTACTAATAATAATTATACCATAATACATATCGTTTTACATTAGTTATAAACATATAAAGAGATTCATTTGATAAAAAAGCATTAAATAGAAAGAAATAATAAATAAAAATAATCTAATTACATTAACTTTTATTTAATATTTTTTTTAAGATATGATATATAATTTAATAAAAGACATGTATTACTTACAAAAAAATTGAATAGCCTCACAATTCGAGCCCTACACATTTCACTTCTATGCAAGTGTAGTGTACTTTGATGGCACTAGAAAAATAGTTCAAAAATGTCACTTCCTTAAGTCATGCCTCAGGCCAACGTTCAAATAATTGGGCCACCAAATAATAATTAATGCATATACTCACGCTCCTCATCCTATCTTTACTTTATTTAGTAAAACCGCTTATTTTGTTTTATTAAATAATTAATATTAAAAATAAATAATTTATAATTTTTATTATTTTAAAAATTAAAAACACAATAAATTGTTTTTTTTAATTTTTATCTTAATCATAAATACGAAAGAGATATGAATATAAGGTAAAAGCAAGAAACATTCAATCAAGACTCGCTTGATCAGAAGTTATGTACCACATTTTAGATTGACACATTTTATAGTATAAATTAATTAAAATATTATTATTTATTATTAAATTTAATCCTTTTTATATTTATTCATATAATTTTTTTTTATAAAACAGCATATATTATCGTCTAATTATTTTTAATAAAAATAGCATAAAATGTAGGTCCAATTGTTGCTGGTGATGAATAATTTGTGGAACACAATAATATTTTTGGCACTATCAAAAAAACAATAATAATGGGCATCGCTTTCTGTGTGTCCAACGAAATAAAACCCTAATTTCCCTCTCTCTTCCCCCCTCTTTCTCTCTATCTCTATCTCTCTTCAAGTTTTCTATTCTAATCTCACTCCTCTCAATTATCTCGAACTTTCCAGTACAAAATGCCGACGGCGACCGCGACGGCGTATGAAGGAAGCGGTGGAGTCGGCGGGAAGTTTAGTAAGAGACCGTTACGACGGAATCAAACGACTCCGTATGATCGTCCACTTACGGCTATCCGAAACCCTAGTTGGCTTACAAAACTTGTGGTTGATCCGGCTTCAAAGCTTATAAATTCCGGTGCTCAACGCTTTCTTTCGTCGTTTTTCAGTAAGCGCCTTCCTCCTCCTCCGACAACTACGCCTTTACCTCCATCTCCGCTTCCAGGTACTTTTTTTAATCTGTGTAATGTTTATTTATTGCTGAAGTTGTGAGATTTATCAATTTTTATGAAGCAAATGATGTAATTTTGGTCTTTCATAGTAAGTGATTTTTGGATTCATGTAGTGTTAAAATTGGCAATTTTTATTTATCCAACCATGAAAGTTGAGAAATCAGTTGTTTTGTAACATTTATTTATTGCTGGAGTTGTGAGATTTTATCATTTTTCTCTCAAGAAAATGATGTAATTTTTGTCTGGTTTTCGATAGTGTCAAAATTGCTAATTTTGCTTTATCTGAACCTGAAACTCGAAAAACCAACTGTGTAGCGTCTTTAATGCTGGAACTGTGATATTTATCAATATTTCTCAAGGAAATGATATTCTGATTTTTTTTTTTTCGCGCCGTTTATCGACTCATGTAGTGTGTAAATTGGGTATGTTCTGGAGGAACTTCTTTTGCTTTAGTTGGAGGAACTAATGATGAACTTTATCTTGATATTTGGATCTGAGTGTGTGTAGGTTGTTTAAAGATGAATATATTAGTGTGTAGGAGTTCAAAGAGTTTTTGTTCTTTCAATTTTGAAGTTCAGGTGCTGTAAATTTGTTTTTTTTTTGGTATATAGCCAGAGGGGTGAGTTTGTAATTTTGTTATAACTGACCCTGAAAGTTGAGGTGCTAGTAGTTGTGTTCATTTGGGTATGTAGCAGAGCATTTGCTTACTGATTTGCGCCGCTAGTTGAGCTTTTATAGTCAACAGGAGATATTTTCATAATTGATATTGTTATGAGGTTTGGCTTTAATAGACAATAATATTCTACATGCTACTCGAGCTTGTATAGTTACCAGGGTGCCATTCTTCTTTTACCTTTTCTGGAATATCCCGAGGGTTTAAATATGCCTGAGATTATACCGTCACTGAGAATTGATTGAGCTGTTTTCATTATATTAGCTGTTTTTTGACCTTGTTGATACGATTTAGACATTTCATCTTCGTTAGTTTCCCTTTCTCCTTCCTTCTGATCATTATTGTTAGCCGAGCGGCTTTTGGTTGTAAGTGGCAATAATTGCTGTTGGGATGCTACCGTTGTTTGACACCAACTAGGATAGGGTTAAGACGCAGTTGATTGATTGGTATTATTAAATAGAAGTTATCTCCCAATGGTGTACTACTATCATTCTCTTTTTATTCTACTTTCAGTAATGACCTTAGTTAAGGCATGACTTCGTTTTGATATAAACAGGACCAAGCCAAGAATCACAGAATCTGCTTCAGGAGTCACGTCCCAATGTAAGTTTATTGTTTGATAACTTTGTTTTCGAACATATGGTGCCTTAATCAAATCTGATTATGTGTTCATGTCTTCCAAGACATTTTAGCTTTTCTATTAATTTTTTGCTCCTAGAATTATGATCTATTAACAATTATATGTTTTACTTCAAATTCATGATGAAAGCTGGTACTGCGCCATGCAAATCTTGGAGGAGGAATGTATTTACGTACTTAATTTTGATTATGTGCATCATCGTTCTTCCTATACATGAAAGTTTGTATTCCTTCTGTGCCGACTGTAATCCTTTCTTTGGTGATTTTGTTTCCAAAGGAGTTCAATAATTTATCTATTAAATAGTGTTATTAAAGGTCACCACTTTAAGCAATACGAAGCAAGGAGTTATTGCTTCAAGGGTGAAACCACACCCCTTGGAGAAATCTACGCTTCAAACAATCACATGCAAAGTGATAAATCGAAAAATGCAGATGATTCTTTTGATCTCAATCTTGAGGAGTTGGATTAGTAGCAGTACTATTTTTGTGTATGGGATGCTGGAATTAGTTATCTTAGTTACAACTTGAGTACTATAATACTAAATTCATATATACTTGGCATTAGTATTGTTTCATGAATTATGTGCTTCACTTTTCACCTCAAGCCCAATGAACCTCATCAAGCCTTGCGCCTTATACTTGTAAAGAGCACTGCTATTAAGAAATATATGCTCTTCCTTTTTTGATAAAGAATATATGCTGTATATTAAATGTGTGTATATGGTTAATGCTGATTAAGTGCCCCTATGTGGAACAACTCGTCCTCTCTGTGAAGGATTCTGCTGCAGCACCGGTGGTGGCAGGACAAGGGGGTGATAATGATGCATGCAACTCTGGGGTCAGCGCATTCTCAGAGCTTGAGCAGCTCTTGAAGCAGAAGACATTTACAAGGTAAGATTTGTGGTAATTTATTGAGTTGCCTAAAATAGAACTTTATGATAACTTCTTACTGGAGAAAAACCTGATAACCGGTTGTAGAAGCAGGCCTGTGCAATAGAAAATAACAAAAAACCAGTTTACTAACTCCACATTTATTGAATTGCAAAATTTGATCATTCCATCTATGTCATGTGCATCTACCTCCATATTCCGAAAGGCTAAAAAATATCTGAACCGAGAAACATTTCCCGTTTCCATGATAACTTCTTTTGTTCCTCTTCCCACATCACTCCAATGGCCCTCGTCCACTCCCCCTTCCCCACCCCCTAAAAATTGTTACAAGGATGATGTTCCACATTTCTGTACCTTCTTGTACCACCATTGCAGAAAATCTTTGGTAGTTCTTTGCATGCATCCTGTAGTTACTAGCAAGTTCAGGACCACGTCCCATAATTGCTTTGTCTTTCCATAGTTGATGAACAAATGATATGTATCCTTATGTGCCCTTCTTCACAAAGCTCACAGTTGTTACATGTAATCACTCCTCTCCGTGGTAATTTATGCTGTGTTTACATGCTTCATGTGCTACCAGCCATTTGGAATATCTCACTTTATGCGGTGCAATGTTTTTCCAATTAGTTCCCTTGGTCTATGTTACTAACATAACCATAACAACTTTTTTTTTTTTGCTGCTTGAGGTGGTGATAGATTTATATATTTGCTTAATTATAAGCTTGCGTAGTGCTCTTCCTATTTGTCTAGCATTTGAGTTACTAGCCAGAACCTGTATGCTGATATGATTGTGAATTGGTATTTTTTGCTTCCTTATCAAATAAATGAATCTGGACTGTCATGTGATATCTGGTGATTCCTATGAATTGGAGTAGTTGATGTATGTTCTGTATCCCGGTTGTTGTGATGCATCCAAAGTTGAATGTCGGATGTCTTTTGGTTACCAATATTCTGCAATTGCTTCTGGATCGATATATTGCCAGCTTTAGGATTTGGGGAATCGTTCCTTTAAGGAGATTGTTCTATCGATGCATCAAGCCATAAATGCATTTTCCTACCGTTTAAGTTACCTCAACTATTCCCACGGGTGGCTTCTATTCTTCCAGATTACAATCCCTTTTAAAAACCAGCAGAATTAATGTAAAAAATCTAATATATTCTTTCCTCTAAGACGGGGGGTGTCATCTGCATATAAATTTTCGGATATTTATAACAATTCCTCTTGACCTTTAGCTCCTGTACGAAACCCTAAAGCCGGTGTCTTTCAACAGCCATTTTTTTACGCCCATTACTAAATTGAATAAGAAGAGAGATAATGGGTCGCCTTGGTTCAAGCCCCTTCTGGAGGAAAAGAAATCCATATGTTCATTTCTCTAAGCTCAGCTGAACTATGCCACATAGCATCAGAGAAGTGTTGGTCTTGAATGAAAGTTGATAAATCCTTCAGCAAAGTCTGGGAGATGATTCCCGCCTGTATATTTTTGTCTCTGGGGAGAGAGGAATTGCAGATGCCGTGATGGCCAGGGTTATCAACCCCTCACCACACTCTTAAAGCTAGATGCCTTTTATGGTTATATAGTTAATAGAATATGGCCCCAGTAGATTGACCTATTGACTTATTAGATTTTGTCAGCTCTTTTGCTCTAGCTTAGCACTTTTTGTACCAAGCTGACTTTTCCTTCTCTCTTTTGTACTGGGAAACAACAGAATTAATTCTTGATGGTAAGTAATGTTGAGCTATTCTTTACCAGAACTACTTGTTGAGCTTTCTTTAGGGCGTCCTCAAGATATGTTTTTAGATACCGCTATACAATTACAACCCAACACCAAACTAATCAAAGATACCAAGAGATGTTTCTACATGGTTTTAACGAATTAAACCTTTTTTGGTAGTAGTATTAGGTAAACACACTTACTAGAAAAGTAGTATTGGAACATGTGTTCTGGCTCTTCCGGGGTCGGTTGTTGTTTCCCCACTACTTTAGAGATGTACCCTCTGGATCCTATTAGATTTATGAGTTCATTTAAGGACTTAGAAATATTCCTTTGTGGAATTTTCTGTTGCTTTAATTCAAGCTGGATATGATTTACAGACAAGAATTGTTCTTTGCGCAGAACTGAGATTGATCGCCTGACAGATCTTTTGCATTCAAAAGCTGTAGACTTGCCTATGGGAAATGAGGAGAAAAGAGCCGAGGCCATTCAATCTAAACATGCAATGGATTCTTTGAGCAGCTTGCTGGAAGAAAATAGGTCTGTGAAGGCCACATCCGATGGATATGTCACAACGCCTGTCATGAATTCAAGGGTTAGATCATTTCCCTAGTGGTCCTTTCTGACTAATTTCTCTACATAATTCTGTTAACCTTGCAAGAATTGAACAGATTTTTGGTAGACTGACATTTTTACGGTTCATTCTTACAGATTCTTGAAGATGATATTGCATCTCCTGCAGAGCTTGCAAAAGCCTACATGGGGAGTAGGCCATCAAAGGTATCACCATCAATGTTGAGCACGCGAAGTCTAATTGTGAAAGAAGATACACCACTGCTGACAAATGTACAATATGTCCAAAGATCACCCGTTCCATCAGTGACAAGGACTTCTGGTTTTCTTGGGGTTCGAGAAAATGGGTTTACTACTCCAAGATCTCGTGGAAGATCTGCTATATACAGCATGGCTCGTACGCCATACTCTAGAGTTCAGCAAACTGATGTTCAGAAGGTCTATCTGCTTTCTTTTTACTTTGATGTTGGAAATCCTTTTGCGTGTGACTGAATCTTTTTGTTCTAAAATTGATCTACTACCAGGCTACCAGCTCGGAAAATTATCTCTTTGGTGGGTCTTCATCATATAAGCCAGTGTCGGAGCACGATGTTCTTTTTGGTTCTAAACAGGTGTTTATTTACAAATAACTATGTTATTGTTCTGAACTTGTTTGCGTTTTTGAACCTGTGTTATTATCAGATGAGCTTATTCTTTTCACTGTTTTTTTTTCTGACTTGTTTATTTGTTTCTTATTGTTCATTTGATATTTAATTTTCTAACACTCTCAGGCCCTCAAATGGAGGAGTTATTTTCTGGATGATGATCTTGGATCTGTTGGTCCCATGCGTAGGATTAGGCAGAAACCTAATCTTTCATCTTTTGGAACTTCACACCCCAATGCAAGAGTTGCATCTGCAGTCAACCTGCATCCAGAGGTACCAAAAGTTGTTGAAGATGTCGAAGATACCAAAACAACGCCTACTAGACATGTAGGGGTTCCACCGAAGTCCAGTGAGACTGCTGCAAAGATATTGGAGCAGCTTGAAAAGATAACCCCAAAGGGAAAATCATCAGAATCCAAACTAGCTGCTGGGAAAGAGAATAAATTGACACCAAACATGCTTCATGGACGAGCTCTTAGAAGCTTGGAGGATTTGGATTCATCCAAGCTGCTACTGAGCGCACAAGATAGCTGTAAGTTGGAAAACTGGTCTAAACTTCTTTCTCCCAGTCCCAGTGAATCAAAGCAAAGTGAAATTAAACAAAATGGACATAAGAGTTTTGTTAGCGAGTCAACTGCTACAGAAAAAAAGGATACAATCTTTTCATTCAAAGATAGTCAACCTATTGTTGAAACCAATTCACTGAAGAAAAGTAAGTCCGCGGCTCAACCTCCTCTCAAGAAACGAGCTTTTAAGATGAGTGCATATGAGGTGTGCATCTTTTGTCTCTCTGCTTGGATTTTTTGACTTGCTTTAACAAGTTTTGAATTGGTATTGTGGTTAGTGTTGTTGTCTTTTATATGACTGGTTATTTTTTTGTTGATAAAGTTCCCTCCCATTTTAGAGATCCACGTGACCATTTTGTTGGGTATTAATTCTGCTCTATAATTGTTACCACCAGCTATTCTGGTATTAGTATATAGGCAAGTGGGATATATCGTGTATTCTACATCTGCTTGTTCCATTTTTGTGACTCTAGCTGCTTCACTGGCCATTAAGAATTCTTGCAGGCTACTTTGCTAATTTGTTCTTAGTCGTCTTCTGTATGGCTCTTTTGAGGTTGATGCCATCTCTGGTCATCACCAATTTGGATGATAGACATTTCTTTTAATGTGTTTCTGTTGTGTGTTCTGTAGGATTCTTTTGAGCTAGAAGCGGACATAAACTCCAATGAGCCTTCATCTGAATTAGCTGATGGGAGAGGAGGGAAGCTGGAAATGTCTGCTGCTGAACAAAAGCTCCTATGTGCTGCTGAACCCACAAGCAAACCTGCTGCTTTGCGGGAAGTAAAGACGCCTTCAGGGGTTTTAGGCAAAAACTCTGATATGGAGACTCCTGATACTGGTGCAGCCACTGTCAAGAACACCACAGTCCTGCCTAGTGCAGATTCCCAATTGCTTAACTCTAACCCACTAGCAACTGCATCTAACAAATCAAAACAGACAAATGTTGACAAGGTTCCACTATTACTATTTTCACCGTCAACCCCAGTCACGATGTCCAAGCCAGGAAGCTCAAGCAGGTTAGTTCCTACTACATTACACTCCTGTATGATCAGCTGACTCTAATTATTTTGTCATCTGATTCTCTTATAGATTATTTGTTCTAATGATGGTGTTTGCTATCTGTCCTTTTTTTGTTGCAAATATGTTGCTTCGACAGCCTTATTTTTGGTGAATTTCTAGTTTTACATGTTTTAGGGGAACCAGTGGTGGTTCTTTTATCTTGTTCTTAATTAAAAGACAAGTTTGGTTAGAGTTAAATGTTAAATTGTGAGAAAATGGAAAAAGTAGTTATTATGTCATTTCTGCAATTTATATTTTTGGGTCACACAGTTTGTGTATATCCTTTTCCAATTGGCTGGGTGGGGTGGGGGGAGGGGTCGTTTTAGAGACGGATTATTGGGGTTGTGGTTTGGATTTTATAATGAACTTAATTAATTATATGGGGACCAATTGGGGATGCCACATCATTAATGAAAATACTAAAAAAAAATTAAAATGGGCTTTGTTAAATGAAGGGATTTTAGAGCCCAGAGGTGGATGTGAAGGGCATTTTAGAGCCAAAAGGTGGATGAAGGGCATTTTTGTACCATTTTCAATAGGTGAAGGGCAATTTAAGCCATTTTCCGTTTTTCTTAATTAAATCAACTCTACCAACTTTTAATCTGAAATAGAAATGGCATGTAAATTAATTTCTCAATAGAACTGTGAAAATGGCATGGTTGACAAAGGTCAGTAGTCAACGAAAATAATGAGCAATTAAATGTTCCACAGATTTTAAGCTTTTGAAGAATTATAAGGTATACATGAGTTTCTATTCAAATTTTCTGTTAGTAATTGACATGCTATCATGCTCAGTTTTTTGAGTTTGTGTTATGATTTTGAGTGTCATTTCAAGCTTCTTGAACCCTGAATTTGCTGTACACAAAGACAGAAAAAACTAGTACTGAGTATCATGCTGACATTTACAATTTCTCCTTGTGTTGTCTGGTAGCTTACGTGTCTTTGAAATTTAATTGAAAAAATAACATCCCATGTCTTTTGCATGATCTAAATATCCGATATGTTGTCCAATGTAGTGAGTAAAGGAAACCAAGAGGAAATTGTTTCTTGTTATTAGCAGAAAAATAAGGACGTTTGCACCCCAAGAGTGTAGTCTAGTGGTCGATGAAGTTTATATAGAGAGGGAAGAGGATGAAACATTTCAGAATGTTTACTGGTTAGCTGTTGCAAAGTAGTTGGTATATTGAATAAGGAAATGAGTAGGGTTCTGGTCTGTTTTGTGCACCTTTTTAAAACTACCTGAAAGTGCATCTGAGATTTGTTTAAATGTCTGCAGCCTGTCAAATCCAGTGTCCAACCCTATTGATACTCAGCCGATTCCTTTTCAGTTGGATAACTCACAGAATGCTGTGGAAAGCAATGGCAAATTAGAAGCAGTATCAATGAGTGGTGTTTTCTCATTCGGTGCTCCATCCAGCACTTCAATTAATGGACTGTTTTCTACCAGTCCTGCTTTCTCAGCCACGACTTCCTTGACATCGGGTAATTTTACAAATGATGTTTCGACTAGCAGCTCAAGTGTTGCTCCTTTAAAAAGCATTTCAACTACAATTGGTGCCACAACAGGCAGCTCTACTGCCTCTTGTAGTCTCTTTGGTTCCAGTGCAGCATCCTTAGTTTCCAAGGAACCGCCTAAATTTAGTTCCTCTGCGATTCTGCGAAAAGCAGTTTCAGCACCAGGAACAACTTCCACCGCAGAAGCTACAGTCGTGAAAGCAAAATCTGAGACTGGAAGTACTTTTGGGAACTTGAAGAGTTCACCTTTTGGGGGTACATCTTTTGCAGCTACAGGCTCTGGAAATACTATTTTTGGTTCAAGTTCATCAGTAATGTCAACGGTCACTACAAATAGCACGGGGTCTCAGGGTTCTGTTTTTGGTACTGGAGGTAAATCACTTTTTGGTGTACAGACTCCTGTTGGTGGATCTGACTCAGGGAGCATGCCTGCTCCCTTTAGTTCATCTTCTTCATTGCCATCTACAGCAAACTTTCCTGTGTTTGGTTCTGCGCCTGGTACTACTGGTCAAGTTTCTGCTTCTCCTTCAAATAATGACCTAGTTGCCTCTAGCAATGCTGCTGCTGGAATATTTAGTTTTGGTGCTAGTTCTTCTGCTTCCAGTGTAGCAGGCAGTTCAACTGGGCCTACCAATGGAATGGCCCAGTTGGCATTTGCTTTTGGTGCCAGTTCTGCAGCTTCTCCTTCAAAGACCAGTGTACCTGCTACCTCCAGCAGTACTACTCCTGGGATGTTCAGCTTTATTGGTATTTCTTCAGCTTCCTCAACAAATGCTGTTAACATCTCCAGCAGCACCACCCCCAGTATATTTAATTTTGGTGGTAATTCTTCATCGTCCTCGACAAACATCAATACTTCAGCTACTCCTGGCATGTTTAATGTTGGTAGTAGTTCTTCAACTTCCCCTGCAAATGTGGGTAACACCTCCAGTAGTGCTACGCCTGGCATCTTCAGTTTTGGTGCTAGTTCTTCAGCTTCGTTGACTAATACGGATAGCATAGTCAATCCTAGTCCGCTCAGCTTCGGTGCTACTACGGCCTCTTCACAAGCCTCTAGCACTGCTGGAACTTTTGGATGTAGTTGGCAGCCCCCCAAGTCTACTGGCTTTACTAACTCATTTAGTTCCCCTACCCCCTCTGTGTTTACATTTGGAGCATCTTCATCTTCTTTTGCTTCTCCAAGCACTTCACCAGTGGCCTTTGGATCGACACCCGGTGGTTCTACCTTTTTATTTGGTTCAACTTCCTCCACAAATTCACCTTCACAACCACCCATGTTTGGTAATTCTACTTTTGCTGCATCCCCTGGAAACAATGATAACATGGAAGACAGCATGGCCGAGGATGTTGTGCAGGTGCCTGCACCTGCAGTTTCTTTTGGGCAACCTGCTGTCTCACCCGCTCCAGGTGGCTTTGCATTTGGTTCAGCACCGAACGCATTCCAGTTTGGCAGCCAGCAGAGTCAGCCTGTTCCCCAGAATTCTTCTCCATTTGCAGCATCAAGCAGTCTAGTTCAGGCAGCACCTCAGAGCTCTTCTCCATTTGCAGCATCAAACAGTC
>JBDJHY010000007.1:1629056-1644340 GCA_039654485.1 Withania somnifera
TGGTTGAGAAAGGTTAGTAGTCAACCAAAACATGAGCAACTAAATGTTGTACATATTTGTAAGCTGTTGAAGAATTCTAAGGTAGATCTGAGCCTTGTAAATGTTCAAATTTACCATTAGTGATGCAACATGCTCTACCATGCTCAGTTTTTGAGTTTGTGTTATGATTTTGGGGATCGTTTCAAGCTTCTTGAACCCTGAATTTGCTGTGCACAAAGACGAAAAGAACTATTATTGAGTGTGTTTCTGCAATTTACAATTGATTCCTTGCATTGCCTGGTATTGCATGTGTCTTTGAAATTTAATTGAAAAATAATATCCCAGGTCTCTTGCACGATCTAAATATCTGATAATTTTCTTATTATCGCTCATCCATGCCAATTCACAGAATAGCAGTTTTGTTTTCCAGTGTAGTAGTGAGTAAAGGAAACCTAAGAGGAAATTGTTTCTTGTGATTAGCTAAGAACGTTTGCACCCCAAGAGTGTAGTCTAGTGGACGATGAAGTTTATATAGAGAGGGAGGAGGGTGAAAGATTTCAGAATGTTTACTTGTTAGCTGTTACAAAGTAGTCGGTAGAATGAATAAGGAAATGAGTAGGGTTCTTGTGTATTTTGTGCATCCTTTGTAAGACTACCTGAAAGTGCATCTGATATTTGTTCAAATGTCTGCAGCCTGTCCAATCCAGCATCCAGTCCAGCTGATGCTCAGTCTATTCCTTTTCAGTTGGATAACTCACAGAATGCTGTGGAAAGCAATGGCAAATTAGAAGCAGTAGCAACAAGTGGTATTTTCTCATTTGGTGCTCCATCCAGCACTTCAAGTAATGGACTGTTTTCTACCAGTCCTGCTTTGTCACTCACCCCTGCCTCGGCATCGGGTAATTTTACAAATGATGTTTCGACTAGCAGCTCAAGTGTTGCCCATTTGACAAGCATTTCTAGTACGATTGGTGCCACAACAGGCAGCTCTACTTCTGGCAGTCTCTTTGGTTCCAGTGCAGCATCCCTAGTTTCCAAGGAACCTCCTACCGAATTTGGTTCCTCTGAGATTCTGCCAAAAGCAGTTCCAGCACCAGCAACAACTTCCACTGTAGAAACTACAGACGTGAAAGCCAAATCTGAGACTGGAACCACTTTTGGCAACTTGAAGAGTTCACCCTTTGGGGGTGCATCTTTTGCAGCTACAGGCTCTGGAAATGGTATCTTTGGATTAAGTTCATCAGTAATGTCAACAGTTACTGCCGGTAGTACAGAGTCTCAGGGTTCTGTTTTTAGTACAGGAGGTGAATCACTTGTTGGTGCTGAGACTTCTGTTGGTGGATCTGGCAATTCTGCTGTCTCTGAGAGCATGCCTGCTCCTTTCGGTTCATTTGCTTCATTGCCATCCACAGCAAACTTTCCTGTGTTTGGTTCTGCGCCTGGTATGACTGGTCAAGTTTCTGCTTCTCCTTCAAATAATGACCTAGTTGGCTCTAGCAATACTGCTTTTGGAATATTTAGATTTGGTGCTAGTTTATCAGCTTCCAGTTCAGCTGGCAGTTCAACTGGGCCTACAAATGGGACGGCCCCGTCGACGTTTGCTTTTGGTGCCAGTTCTGCAGCTCCCTCAAAAACTGATGTACCTGCTATCTCCAGCAGCTCTACTCCTGGGATATTCAGCTTTAGTGGTAGTTCTTCAGCTTCCTCAACAAATTTTGTTAACGTCTCCAGCAGCACTACCCCCAGTATATTTAATTTTGGTGGTAATTCCTCATCTTCCTCGACAAATGCCATCAATGCTTCAGCTACTCCTGGCGTAGTTAGTGTTGGTGGTAGTAGTTCTTCATCTTCTCCTGCAAATGCAAGCAGCACCTCCACTAATGCTACGCTCAGCATCTTCAGTTTTGGTGCTAGTTCTTCAGCTTCCTTGACAAATGCAGGTAGCATCATCAATGCTGGTCCATTCAACTTCAGTGCTACTTCGGCCTCTTTACAAGCCTCTAGTACTGCTGGGACTTTTGGATCTAGTTGGCAGCCCCCCAAGTCTTCTGGCTTTACTTCCTCATTTAGTTCCTCTACCCCCTCTGTGTTTACATTTGGAGCATCTTCGTCTTCTTTTGCTACTCCAAGCACTTCACCAGTGGTCTTTGGATCAACACCCAATGCTCCAAGTGGTTCTACCTTTTTATTTGGTTCAACTTCCTCCACAAATTCATCTTCAGAGCCCATGTTTGGTAATTCTACATTTGCTGCATCCCGCGGAAACAATGATAGCATGGAAGACAACATGGCTGAGGATGTTGTGCAGGCTCCTGCATCTGCAGTTTCTTTCGGGCTACCTTCTGTCTCGCCCACACCAGGTGTCTTTGCATTTGGTTCAGCACCGAGCACATTCCAATTTGGCAGCCAGTCTGCTCCCCAGAATTCTTCTCCATTTGCAGCATCAAGTAGTCTAGTTCAGGCAGCACCTCAGAGCTCTTCTCCATTTGCAGCATCAAACAGTCTAGAATTTGGTGGAGGGAGTTTCTCATTGGGTAGCAGTGGTCCTGACAAATCAGGTCGGAAGATTGTGAAAGTTAATAGAAACAAGCACAGAAGGAAATTGGAACACTAATCAAAGATCTTCGATTTGTTGATAGATATCGAGTGGCAAGAGACAGACTCATCATTTGGTTATAGTGCAGCAATCAAAGGTCGCAATTTTGTTTACAGTTTTTACAGGACATTAATGATTGTACTGTATTAGTAGGGGCGATGAAGAGTGCCTTGGTTCGCCATATTGTTTAGTCAACTTTGGTTTCTGTACTTCATGTATAATAGGAGGGAAATGATTTTGCCTCTAAACATCGCTTTCGATGAATCTACAATTAAATTGATCAAGAGAAACATCCATACTCCTGTCTTGAGATCAATAATAGAGAAAAACTAAAGGTATTTGATAATGTTTAAATTGTGAACAGTTTTTCAGTATTGATGATACTTCCTCTAACTGGATGGAAACGATTTTGTTCCATCTGTGAATTGTAAGATGGATCAATTTAGCTCCAGCGGAGACGAGCCATAAATTAAGAAATTTATTGTTATTAAATGATCATCTAGATGTTCGTCTGCCAATTACTTCATTTGTTTGCATTACTTTTCTTGTCCATTTTAAAAAAGAATGCCTTTTTAGATATTTGTTTGTCAATTACTTCATTCGTTTCAGTTTGGTTGCATTACTCTTCTTTCTTTTCCAACAATTATTTAATTTTAATTTCTTTGGCATATTTAAGATTACAAAATTGAAAGGGATTTTATTTAAAAAGTTTCGTGTCAAATTTGCTGATAGAAAAGAAAAGGAGGGATTTATCTAAGGATAAAATATTCATGAGAAGCACCAAGAGTTGTTGCTCAAGTCCTGCACCCCATTCATGTGTTGAAGACAAATACTTCCTAGAATTTTTTTTGTTTCCCTTGAATTTTCTTTTACCTATTTGTGGTGGTAGTAAAGTGAAATAACATATGTTTGGCATATTTTAATTGTCTTTCGAGGAAAATGAATATTTTCTGAAAAGGATTTTAAATTTAATCTGTAGGCCACTCTTACTTACCGAAGGATCAATTCAAATCGCTTTCAAATTTGGCGCCATTGCATTTTACATATTATAATAACATGTCTGGTGTAATATTATAAAGTAGAGTTTGAGGTGGATAAATAAAAAATAAAAAAATACAGTCCAAAGTAGTATAGAAAAAAAAATAGCTAAAATAAAGAAGTAATGGGAGAGTACTGTAGACAACTTACGTTTATAAATACTCCTCCTTTCATTTTTAACTTGTTTAGTATAATAAAATATATTTTTACTTGTTTTTATCACTTTTAGCATATTATATATATATATGCTTTCTAACATTAATTACTTAATTTTTAAATTATTTTTTAAGACGTAAAACTAAACGTTAATTAATATGAATATTGTGGCAAAATATTCATATTAATCTTTGTATCTCAAGGAACGTACAAAATCATAATTAACAAGGAAAAATGAAGGGAAGGAGTACAAAATATTTACACAAAGGTTGTCTAAGATACGGAGAAAAATATTTTTAATTTAGAAAATGAATAAAAATAGGAAAAAATTATTTTCTTAAATTCTCGTTCAACTTCATCACTACCTAGTCCATCAAAACACATCCGACCCCTAGCTCTTCAACCAAATACCTCATGATGCAATCCACCTTTCCATCGACCGACTTGAGATTTGACCCAACCTGACCCTAATTTGAGACCTGACACCCGATCCAACTTCCTCCTCAACTTGGGACCCAACTCCGACCTTGAATTGTGACTTAACCTAACTTCAACTTAAGACCCAACCTTAAACCAACACTAGGCCTGACCCTCAATTAGCATAGAGTCAAACCCCAAAATCGAGACTCGACCACGTTACAGTTGTTGCCAAGTCAGGATTGGGTCACAAGGCTTTTGGTCAGAATTAGCTTTGGACTTAGATTTTTGGGTCAAGTCTTAATGTTGGAGTTGGAGACAAATCTCTGGGTCAATTCAGGCGGGAGTCTAGTCGTGCATTGAATTGAGACATGAGTTTGAGGCTTGTACTTCCTCCGTCTCATTTTATGTGACATCTTTTCCTTTTTAGTCTGACCACAAAGAATGTCATTTTACTAAAATTAAAAAAATTTAGCTTTGAAATTATCTTTTTACCTTTAATAAAATTATTTACAACCACACAAATATTCAAGAATAATTTTAGATCAAATATTTCAAAATATTTTTTTTCTTAAATATCATGCCAATCTAAACAGTGTCACATAAATTAAAATAAAAAAAATATATAAATGACATGGGATATTATTTTCTCCTTAATAACCTAACGTCAAAAAAGGAAAAGGTTATAAAACCATTTGTTTCTAATTTTTGTTTTTTCATTTAACGAAACATTTTCATTGGTGCCAAATAATTGACCTAACCGAGACTCTTGTTCAAAACAGAGGGGAAAATGCTACGGAAAGCTGTAGCATGCGCCGGAAGCGCATTGCAGCAACAACATCAGCTATGGCGCACAATAGCATGCCGTCGGTCATCGAGTGTATCGTCAGCTGTGAACAGTATAATTCTTCGGTCCCTTAAAGATCACTATCTTGAAGTCTCCAAAATGACCCCTCCTCCGGTACCCCACCCCCCTAACTTTTGTTATGTGTTTGATGTTGACATGGCGGCGGATTCAGGATTTTCATTAAGGGTTTTAAATTACGAATAGGAAAACACCACTGTAATTTTTTGTCATCTAGCCTCAAGCCTTAAGCTTGATGGTTACACGGGCGTACATGCTTTTGAGCAAATTTTGCTATGTATGAGTCTTTTTCTTGACTTTTGTTTGATGTCATAGTAAATATGGTTCAAGATGGCATGGAAATAAGAGTCATGGCTGTTTGCATTAGGTTTAGTGAGCAAAGAGCCAATTAGTAATTTAGACCTTTATGCTGATCTCTAGATGTTTGAGTGCTTCTCTAAGATTGGTTTCAAGGTGTCTAGTTCCTAAACTTACTGCTAGCTTGGACTGTGTGCAGGTCATTTTCTTGGACTTGGCTAGCGTTTGGCCATAGATTTTAGATCAGATTTTGAAAATTTGTCTTCAAGTATCTGTTTGGCATAGATTTGGGATCAAATTGTGAAAATCAGTTTTCAAAATAATTTCAAGCTACAAAAATTGGTCCAGACCAGTTTTTGGGACTTCCAACTCCCAAAACTTCAAATTTTTTTCCAAGTATAATGCATGTCCAGATGCATCCTAAAGTTTCAAAATAATAACTTTACAAACTTAAATTTTCAAGCTTCAACTTCAAAATCTATGGCTACGGGAGCTTGGATTGTCAGTGGTGTTAAGTTATGGAACATAAGAACAATTCGAAGCCATGTGTCCACTATTACGGCACAAGTTGTCCACTATTATGGCACAAATTATGAATCTAGTTTAAAGCATGCATATTTCACATATACTAGTAAGAGACTAGTTCTGTGTGCAGTTACGGATTACAACTTTTTTGGGATTAGCAAAAACCGTTTAGGGTGCTCTTGTAATGTTTTTTCTCTTAGGACATTCATGGTTTGATGGTTGTACCATGTTATAAGTGATAGTGATGCTGGGTGCACTGTTATTCTTCTGGGAACTGTTAGAGGTGGTGGGTAATTGCAGGTAGTAGTTGTGAGTGAAGCGGATGGAAATATATAATTATGGAGGATTGTTGTGGGAAGAGAATTTTCAAAGAGAAAATGCAAACCATGTCTTTGCTTAGTGTAAGGTTTCTTGTACCTAGGAAAACATTGTATAACATGTACGGCACAACACCCTAAAAAGGAAAAATGAAAGCAAAATCAATTATATTTTAGGATTTTGATTTCGTTATTGTTCAAAGTGATAGCTTCTGTAGATGATGTCACCCACACTGACACTTGTAATGGAAGCCTCGATAATTAAATCAGAAACAGTGTCTTGTTATTCAGTATGGAATTTACAAAATGTTGAATTCAATTCTTTTTAAGCTTCAATGCCCGTAAATGAACTGCTGCTAATTTTGACAACTCCTGTTTATGTGAATATTGATCTTCTTTTTGTGTCTCTTTGGGTGTTTGGCAGAAAGTTAGCCCTCCTACTCCATTCACTGTGGTCAAGGGGGCACTTGATCATGGTGGTCCTGTTCTAAGACGAACACATGGAAATGAGGAAATTGGTATCTCTGTCATGCGGTTGGCCAACATTATTCCCGGAGGAGGTGGAGATGAGGAGGAGGATGGTATTAATCAGCTTTTTCTACATGTTGACGTTTCAAAGCCAGGACAGAAGGAATCTCTGCATTTTCTTTGCGGGTTATATCCAGATGCTTTGGGAATACACTCAGTCTCATTGAGACTAAAGGCTGAGTCTAGTGGGTTTCTCGCCGTTCCAACCAATTACAGTGGCCCAGTTTTTCAGTAAGTCTTTCTCCGATGTGCGGTTTTGTTTGTCTGTCTGCTATATTTCTACCCTCAGTCATCGTGACCTAGTTGTCTATTCATTTTTCTGTATAAAAGACTCTTGAATTTGGATGTTGGCCTTGTTTATTCAATTCTTCTGTATTAAAGACAAGTGGGTTTGGACGATAGTGAGAGTTTAAGCCCCATTGTTTACTGAGACACCACTTGATTCAAAAGTGAGTAGCTTTTTAATAGAGTCCCATATTTGATAGTATAATAAAGAAATTTAAGCACACAACCAAAAAAAAATGATGGCACATTTTATTTGGTGGGAACTGCTGCTAACTTGCTATGCGACCTGGAAGGACATTTACAATTGATAATTGTTGATATATGTTTGCTTCTCATGTTACCGCAGTTAGTCAGCGATAGATATCTTGCCTCACCCATCTACTCAGTTATTTAGGTAAATAGTTTCCCTTTCCTTTAAAATATCCTTGAATCGACCTACAAGTTATGAAAGACATAATTCTAATCTTGAACCGTTTTATATTCCTCATAGCTTTTCCAATACGAAACAAAGTTTCCTTTTCCATTTGTCTCTAGCATCACAATGACATGCCAATTTGCAAAAGAAATTTGTGACCTTATGATCCATATCTTTTCCATCTGGATTACAAGAAAATTATGGACTAGTATCTTGTAGAGATAAGTGATGCAACTATGAACCATTTGTTCCTAGCACTTAGATCATGAAACTGAATTCAAATATCTTTGCAATCTGGGACAGGGCCAACAACCTGGGGCAGAGTTTAAACGCTTTGATTACTTATTTTTCCTTATCTAGGCTATGGTTCTGCGGTTTATTGGAAACAGCCACTCTATCTCACCTAGAGGTAGTGTTACAGACTGCGTACACTTTACCCTTCCCAGACCCTCTTTGTGGGAGTATATTGAGTAAAATAAGTACACAGAAAGCAGAGAGGCAGAAAGACCTTTCTTTGTGAAATACCGTAAAATACCGTATCCACATAAAAGAAATGACTATTCTTGGCCAAGTAGTATCTATCTTCATCCTGGTACAGTGAATGTCTTAAGTTGATTGGATGTGAACAATCCTGATGTCTGCACCTAGGACCTTGACCTGAGCAAATAGTGAAGCATTTTGATGATAATAAAATTCTTTTTTTTCAATAACCATTGTTTCCAAGGCAACTTTCGCACACTTCGAATAATTCCATAGGATAACTGCCACTTCTCACCAACAACAAATACCTGACAACTCTGTCCACCAAGGCTAGGACATATGGGAAGAATCACAGTGTTTTTGTCTCTACTGGGATTTGAACCTGAAGCCTCTTGTTCCCGACTTTATTGACACTAGGCCACACTCTTGGGTGCTGGTGATATGAAGATTCTACTAGCTTATGAGCTATCGTTGGCACTCAGTTTATAAAACTGTACTAGATAAACCGTTAGAGAACAAAAGTTTTGTCTGGTGATGATACACAATTTCACCAAGTCGTTTATGGGATCCATTCCTTTTGGCTGTTCTGGGGCTTTCTAGGGCGTATGCCTAACTTCATGGGAGACATGTTCATAACTGTAGCTAATTTTTACATGGAGGTCCTCTTCTTAAACATGTTAATCGGTTGTGTTATTGTCTGAAAGATCAAAGTTATAGGCAGTTCATGATGCTGATATTTTGATCAATTTTGAAATTAGGGAGTGAGGATAAGCAGGAGTAGAAGAGAACTGGGTAACACGGTAACCACCTTGGTTGTAGAAAGAGTGAGATATCTGTCTGTTTAGGATGAATCTGAATTTAGCCGTTATTTTTGTCATATTTTTTGGGGGTGGGTATGCTCAGTTATGTTAAATGAGTTTTTACTTCTCTAGAGGTTCTTTGTTGAGCAATGGAATCAACAGTTTGTGGATGAGGATTGCATAGGCACCTGCTGAATCTGCTGCTTACACTTGGAAGTCTTGTTAGTTTATCAGCTGAATATGTCATTTGCCTAAACCCATTCTCTTCAATCTGTTCACTTGTCTGTTGTCGATGAAGGATAACTGTTTCTCGTTTCCTCTTTTACGTGAACTGTTAAGATGAACCGGAAGGGGAATTTGTTATCTTGCTGTATTAATGTGTATCTCCTGTTTTCAATTTCTGTTATTAATCCAGTTCTGATTTATCAAAAAGATACTGTTGCTCCAGTTGCACAAGGGCTTGTTCTCTTTTGGTGTTTGAGCAATTGAGTTTTCTTTCCATATTGTTTCTTTGTTCCTAAACAAGTCGACTCAACTCTGTGGTGTATTTTTTTGTGCATTTAATTGTTTATGCATAGAAAGGTAGCGATGTCATTTTGTTGTGACCGGTGGGCTTTATGTGACAACTGAGACTTGGGAACTATTGAAGTGGAACGCATCTGATTTATTTTATTGTAAATGCAGAGATATTGATGAGACAATGAGAGATGCACTGCACAGCTTCATTGAAGAGAGGGGAATTAACGAAAGCCTCTTCCCGTTTCTACAAGCTTGGCTTTATGTGAAGGACCATCGGAATCTTATGCGTTGGTTTAAAACAGTTGGCATGGTCGTTAATGACAGCAAACAAGGAGCTTCTCATGCCTAATCTTTCATTCTGTTGTTCTTTAAAGTGGTTTGTGTACCATAGGAAAAATGCTAGACTTTGGAAAATTGTCTTAAGCGTATGACCAGAGAGTGAATGGAAAGTAAAAAGTGCAGGTAAAATGGAAACTATATCCTAAGTGAGTTATATGCCTGCTAGAAGGTCTAAGTGATTGTATAGTTTGCTTGCGACAACTCTCAGTTGTCTTGATCGTGGAATATCATTGAGGCCGGCCTAGGGATCGTTTTGATGTTCTGGGAGAATAGAGCCATATTTCCTTCGTTTTCGAAATATCTGATCCAAGTTCTGCTTCTTTACTTTTCAATTCACGGATATTTGTTCATCTTTTTGATGTTACCTTAGTATCTACTGTAATATATGGAGACTGAGAAGTATACTTTTGAGTTTGATCAATTGCATGATATTGAAGTATGTTGGGACATAAATATTTTAGATAATCCCTTCTAGTTATGAATCACTTTTAAGTTTCCCAACTTCTCCATAATCAGTTGATTTCAAGTTGGATTTTTAATAATGAATCAGTTTTAGTTTTTTTGTCTTGGTTGTGTGAATTTGTTTGGGCTCTATATGATTATAGCCCAAGATTTTAGAACAATGAACACCGTTTATTTGGTCTATGCATAAAGCAAGGCCAAAAATCGCCATACTCATAAGCAATATTCGAAGTCATTGTGAACTGTTTTTTTTTTTTTTAAATCATAAATTTGCTTTCAACTTTTTTGTCCTTTAATAATTGAACTTATGTTTAGTAGGATATAATTTTTTCAGAAATTGAAGTCATGCTTGACGTAACGTTTAGGATACTATGATGCAAAAATATAAACTTATATTTCGTGGAAAAATTATTGTTACGAAGGACATAAATTAAGGACCAGGAATAAACTAAAAATAACCCAATTTTTTTAGTACAAGAATGATAATAGCTTAAGCTTACAAAGTTTTTACAGTTAAATCACTTGGGAATCGAATTTAGACAGACGGGTCTGAAGTTGGGCTCCGAAAGAGCCTAACTTAATTCGAAATCTTCGGATATATAGTCAAATATTAGCACTTCAAGAAAGTTCTATAGTAGGTTCTCTAAAGAGTTTACCAAAACTAAATAAAACTTTAAATACTCTTCAAACATGTTATAAATGTTTTCAATTAATATGAAAATTACATTTTATTTGGTCTATATTAACTTAAAGTAGTTTTTTTAATATATAATTATATTTTTGAAAGAAAAAAAAGATCAACAAACTGGTGTTTAATCTTGTACAAAAAGTTAGGTAATCCTGTTTTTATAATTCGAAATTTTTCATTTTTTTTAGAGAACGATAAATGTTATTGTGTAAAGTCAACCAAATAAATTGCAAGGGAGAACAAATTTTTCAATCCAAACAAAGCAATGGGGAACAATGGGCCATCAAATGTTCCCATTCTTGAATTCCAATTCATTTTCTTTGCTCTTTCCTAACCACCACCATGAAAAATAAAAAAACAATAAAATAGAAAAGGCCAAGAACATGATGTCAACCTCACATAGTGGAGTGATGAAAAAGATGTTATTGTAAAAGGGATGGGTGTTGTGTCTAATGAATTGGTCAATTGTTATGTGTCTCTCACAAGCTATACTAGCTCCTTAATGGACTATGATTAGATTTATTAAATGGGACCTCTATATGTGATGTGGTTTTGACTAACTCTTAACATTTTGTGTCATGAAATTAAAGAGAATTGAGTGGGCTTTTTAGGTCAAGGACTCATTGAATTGAGGGGATTTTAACATGAAATTAGATTAGTGTAATGTCCCTAAGAAAAAAGCACATATTTTTACTATCTAGTGTTATTAGTAGTTCGACTAATTCAAATTCATGTTATATAAAATTTATTTAAAAAAAAAAAATACTTTTTTCTTTCGGAATTCAAAAACGAGACATCTGATAAAAAATAAAAGTATTTCATCCATCTCATCACTTTCTTTGATGAAGCGTATGGTCCTTGAAATCAAAATATAATATATAGTTCTGACTTTTTTTTTTTTTTATATATATCTTTTAGGACCAATAAATTGCTATATGTAATAAAAAAAATTTAATAATCCGCCGGTGAATAGGATTAGTTATAAAATTTGCTTTCTAACTACAAATTTTATCCGTTGCTGATTTCTAATTTTTTTTAATAGTGCGATATAATTAAATGTTTTACTTTGCATGTGGTTCTTGAAATCAAATTATGCCATCATCATAATGTGTAGTTTGATTTCCTTTTCTTTGTCTTATGGGACCTAAGAATGTCAACGGTGGCTGAAAAAAAAAACACAATAAAATAGGACTTAGTGTTAGAGGCAAGAATGTGACCATTTAATCGGAGTTTTTTAGAAATAATCTTTTTGTCTTTGCAAAGTAAGGATAGGATCTGCATGTGGTCGTCCTCATATTTTATTTGTGGAATTAGAGCAAATATATTATTATAATTTGTGACATGTTAAATTGTGAACTGAATTTAAAAAATTCAATTTTGTAGTTGTTTTCATAATTCAAGACCCTTGCCACCACTTTCATAAGTGTCTATTATGAAGTCATAGAATTTGACAATTTCACAAGCATAGTCTTATGATAATTCAAATCCCACCCGTTTTTAATCTCTAGAGAAATTCCCAATTGCTGCGAGTAAACCTGCTCTTCTTGCGTAATAGCTTGGTAAACAAGTTCAATGCTAAACAAAGAAGCTCTACTACGAAGATATTAACAATTGAAATTGATCTCCGATCTCCCTTATAAAAAAGATATCACCTGCTGCACCAACTCAACTATTCTTACGGGATTAAAATTCTAGTTGTATCGTTATCTCCAAAACTTTTAATAATACTTAGGCCATCACAAAAAAAAAAAAAAAAAAGGGTCACCATTTTAAAAGAATTGAAAATAATACAAGAATGAGGTAAAGTTTGGCATGAATGTGTCACAATTTGTTTTTTGAAATTTTGAGGAAAAAGCAGAATGATGATTTCTATTAATCTTCTCTTAAGTTGGATGTGTTGAGAAGCAAACAGAATAATTTGTGCATGCTTCTTTGACTTTTGACAAAATTATTTTGTAACACATAATATGTATTGTCCCTCTCCCCTTTAACCACCCCCACTCTCAACACATACACACTTGATGATGTTTATTATTTGATGGAGAAAAAAAGAAAGAAGAAAATATTTTGTCCCCAAGAATGATGGTTGTATATGGGGTTAGGATTCATGCCATGGTCCATTTATAAGGGGTGCTAAATAAATAGTCTATTCAAGTGAAATAACAATGTATATGGATGTGGAAGAAACAAAAAAGTTTTCTATAATCAAAATAATAGTCAATATATATATATATATTTGGTTGATGTGATACACAACAAATTCATGAAAAAGAATTAAAAAAAATATATTATAATTATCATTATGTGTTTATACTTTTACTTTTTTAAAAAAATTTATTTATAATCTATTTATCACTTGTTGCAAAATGTTGATGCATTTTTATGGGATGGCATCAATTCAACCACTATTTAATTATACGTGTATATTTTTAAGTTAAATGTAGTAATTTCATTATATTTTTTTTTCGTTTTTAATTAATACTACCAAGTTTGATAAAATCCAGTCGTAATCTAAATTTTAATTAACAATGAGTTTAATAACAAGTTCAAAATTCAAAATTAACTCTAGTCCAGATTTCATTTTATTTTGATATTATAAAACAGTAATAATACTACTGTTTAATCAATCTTATCAGAAAAATTTAAGTCAATCAATCCTCAAATATATGCATGCTCTTAATTATTTTTTTTTAAAACATTACAATTTATTTTTTAAAATGGTATAAATATTAAAACTTGTTTTTCTATTTTGTCGGAAGAAGTCCTTTTTTTTTTAATTTAAAAAAAGTTATTTTTAAAAAAAAATATATTTTTTAAATTTTTTAGCCAAACAAACATAAAAAAAAAAAATATTTACATATCAAACACACCCGTAATTGTAATATATGAGAAATATACATATTTCACACCATCAATGTATATTTTGTGTATATTTACTTACGAATATAATTATTTTTGGTCGAGTAGTCACACGTGTAAACTTTTTTTATTTAGATGATTCTTTAAGATCCACTAACCTACTACTAGTTTTTATTAATCATCGGAGACACGTGTCATAAGTTGAAATTTTAAATCGAAATTGAAGAATTAATTTTAATGCGTCATGTTGTATACTATATTTATTTTATGAAAATGTAGAGTGGATGGTTAGGGGTGTGGGGTATACATTTTACAGTATTACGTGTGTGGACTATATATATATTACTATATTAATTAGGCTATTAGCAGAATGTGTGATATTTTTCAATAATTAAACAAATAAGTTTGCTTTTAGATAGTATACCCCTAATATTGACAGTTGCCTATTATTGTAGTTATTAGGTGATTGTACAAAAAGAATTATATTGTGATGTGACAAAAAATACACAAATATAAAAAAAAAAATATACCTTAAAAAGTTAATACTGGCGTTTGGCTATAAATTTTATTTACTTTTAAAAAAAATAATTTATTTTATGTAAAAAAAATATTTGGCTATAGAATTGTTTAAATATAATTTGAAACTGATTTTGAAAAAGTAAAAACAGATTGAAATTTATTTTCATTTTTTTCAAATCCAATTTCAAGTTTTTTTATTCTACATGTTACCCCAATTTATATATATACAAAATCACCCCTATTTTGCGGGAACAGTAAAGCAGTGATAAAATATTTATGGAGTATGAACATGATGATATAATTGGTGAGGAAACAAATGAAGAATTGATTGGAATTAATAATGCTACTTCGTCTTCTCGCGCAGCTAATCGAGAAATACGTTCTCGATGAGAAGAAATTGTTCGCTCAATGTGGGAGGATTATATTAAGATATAGCTACTACCTAGTGTTGTTTACTTTTATATTAAAAACTTTTTATATTTTACTAGTGTTGAAATTTATTGTAACGCGAATAGTGTCTAAATTTTCTAATGAAGCAAATTTAGAGTTGGAATTCATTTGTATTTGATCGTTATATTTCAAGAAGGTTGCAATTATGTTGTATGATTTGATAGTTTTTAAAAATTTAAGATACAAAATTATATTTTAATTTTTTTAAAAAAATCAAAGAATCTTTTAAAAATATGTCCAAACACAATTTCAATTTCAAATGCCTACTAATTTAGTTAACTTTATGATCCCTGAGGATTATATTGTGATATGAGCTTACCATTGTGATGTAGTTATTCATTTATTTTTCACTTTTTGCCAAATGATGCATGTGAATGTACAGTAGTAGCTTGCAAATATATTTGAAACAGACAATAAAACATTCTTTGGTATGTGGGGAAGGCAAGGTTGTCAATTATATTAAAATTCGTGTAATCCTACAAATAATAAATTTTAAAAAGGTCATTATAGGGAAAAGGTTCATGTCAGTGAAAGTGAGTTTTTTTAATTAAATTAATATTTTAAATTGAATAAGAATTTTAATTGAGAAAAGGGTATTTTTGTGTACTTTGTTAACCCCGTAAAGTATAATTAGGGACAAAATTAAGACTGATGGTTAAAAAATAAAGGAACGTTTTTATTCATTTTTCTTTTAAAAAAATATTTACCAGTCAGACTACCTATTTATAAGATAACTAAATGTGTATTTAT
>JBDJHY010000007.1:1658203-1677726 GCA_039654485.1 Withania somnifera
AAGGTGGGATTTAGGTAGGTTTGGGGTTGGTTATGATTTTACAAGGGATAATCTCTCCTGCCTTCACCTTTCTTTCTTAGCTCTAATCTACCCAACTTCCTAGGCATTGAAAAAGATCTCTATATACTTTTAGATCCTCTCCTAGATCCTGTATACCCATGTATATTCGATGTCGGACACACCTATATACCTCCTTAGTGTGAGTAAGAAGTATCACAAGACGAGGAAGAACATCTACCCTCACTACTCCTCATCACACCCTTACAATCCTCAAATGTTGCATAAGACCCATGAAGGAACACATGGTACCTCACATTGTCCTCAAAACCATGTAGTGAAGTCTCAGTACTTTCCTTTTAACTACTATAGTCATATCCATGCCCCTATACTCCGTTATCAACTTCGTGGGAGCTTTCAAACTCCTCTAGTTTACCTTACCCGGAGTAGCAGCCCATATCATCATAGTGATCATAGGAACATGGACCATCACAGTCCTGGGGAACTTCACTTCATTAGCAAACTCACCATAATAGTCTTCATAGTCCCCACATCGTTCATCTTCATACCCATGGCATCATTGTCGTATCCATAACTTCCATTGTAGCTTTCAAGCTCACTCCTATAGTCATCATCATAATTCGAAGCTATGGAATAGATTTCTTGTTGGTTTCTTGTGAGCACCTAAGAAATGAGCAAACGAGTTACTAATAAAAGTTCCTCACGTCTCTCTTTATGTGTGCACTCACCTTATCTCTATGGAGATTCTCTCAAAGTTGTTCAAGTACTATGTACGTTCACCTCAATTCAAGGTTTCTGATTCTGTGGGTAGAATAGATCTTTATGACTCTCAAAAACTGGAAAAAACAATTGATTTGGATGTACTTGAGCCAAGAAAGTTCAACGATAATGTAAAGAAATAAAAGTTTGAAAAAAATAGCATGAAATAAGACGGACCCAAAGAACTAGTATTAACTAGTATGAAGGAATACTAATTAAGAATAAATGAGAATGAGATGAGAAAACTAGATTCCAAGGTAGGATTTGTGCTTTCACACTTAGAAAGTTTTGTCAAACTTATCCCAAAGAGGACGGCTCGTCACTCAATAATGGCTCGTCGAGCCTATAATGGCTCGTCAGATTGAGTTTGTCAAGGGGTTTTGAAACTATCCAAATCATGGTGTGGCTGAAAACTTCAGTTGAAGTGAGAGCGATGATTCGGCACTACCTAGATGACTTATTAAGTCTGGAGGTGGACGAAGTCGTCCAAATAACACACTACCTCAACTCTTTCTTGGCTTGACGACTTGCAAGTTAAAAGTGACGACTCCTCACTTGCTTCACGACTTGTCAAGAGGTTAGGGCAGCTGGTCGTCATTGGGAATTGCTACTGACTTCAAGTGGCCTTGGTGAAGACTTAGGTTGGCAAGGCTTGATGGCTCATCAAGGACTCAAGGTGGCAAGTCGTCACTAGGAAAAGGGACTGCCTTGTCGAGCTCCTTTTGTCTTGGGTTTTCTCATGTAATTTCAATTTCTTTTGAACTTTATGTCCTTTGACTTGGCAAATTATGAAGTCCCAAACACAAAATTTCAACTTTGACTTAAGCAAGGTTGATCAAAGGCACTTGAAATTCATTTTCTTCATAAGCAAGTTGAAGAACACAACATTTGATGAATTTAAAAAATCCAACTCTAATCAAATGATCCCGGAATCACACAAAATTTTAACTGAACTCTCCTTGAGTGCTAACGATCAATCACTACTAACACCAAATCGAACCCGGAATTGACACCCACTTTCACCATCGTTCAAGGTAAGAAGAACACAAACAACAATGGTGACCTTTAAGCTTGAACTCCCTCAATTCTTACTCAAACCTGTACAAATTCGATTACCAAACTCCTTGAACTATGATAAACACATTTCAACAACTTAGGAGTCTCTAAATAAACAAAATCAAGCCCAATTAAAGCTTAAAATTCAGAGTCAACACTTGATGAACTTTGAACAACCAAAATTTGAACTCCAATCAAATCTTCTCCGATTCCCTTCAAAGTTGAATCCCAAACTCCCTAAGATATGAGATTAACTTCCCCACAACTTAGAAGCCTAGAATTCAACGCCACAAATCACAATTGAAATTTTATTTTTGGATATCACCATTGATGAACTATGAACACCCAAAAATGAAACCCTAATCAATCTCTACCAGTTCTTCTCAAAATTAAAACCCAAGTTCCTCTTGCTTTGGAAAACAATCCCCAATACCTTTAGAGCCTCGAATTCAACACATTAAACCCTAATTTGAAGACCAAATTCTAAAAATTAAAGAACTATGAACAAGCAAACCCAAAATCTACAACATACTCAAATCCACTTCGATTTTTATAAGTTTGAGATTTGAGTTCCTTATAGTATGGGAATCACTTCCAAGTAACTCTTAAAACTTCAATCAACTCCAATTTTCAATTCGCTAAAAACTTCAATGGACTTCAATGGTGGATAATGCAAATCAACCGGGAATCAATCCAAATTTGAGATCTATGATGCAAAACACTAGGGATTAATTCTTAGTATTCAAAATCAAAGAACAAATAATAAATTCAATTAGATCTAAGATTGTTTTTTGTGAATTTTGATTTTTTAATTTTTTGTGAATTTTAAGTTTATGACCTTAGGATTGTAATCCGATGGAGCGAACTATGAGCCTAGGATCTGATACCAAATAATACAATTCTAGATCCGAGGGATCTAGATTCACATCGATAAGCAAAATACAAAATAAAAAAGATATGTGAATTTGATTCAAATCAATCGAATGATCGAAAATTGATGGAATCCTTTGACAATCCCATATAGAGTCAATTAACCTAAATCAAATTAGATATTCAAACAGCGAATCAACACCAATGATACACCAACAAAAATGCAACACAATGATTGATTAAAATAGACAGTATAGTATTCGAACAACTAAGAGAAATACCTACTCCTAGATATTTAACACTCGATAATCAAAGGATACATCCACCAATAATTAACAAGCATTACACTAATGACTTAAGTCGGGAATCTACCCTCTATAGTAAGCTACACTAAGCTACACTCAATTTGAGTAAATGCCAAAATCATCCAAAACTAAGTGGGAAGGGAAAAGAAAGGGTGTTTACACTACTCTACTTTCAATATATTGGGCCTAAAAAGTTACCAAATACGTCAAAATGACCCTTCCAGTTTGGGGTCTCTTCAAATAAGCCTCTTAAATCTTCAATCATCTTCCAAACTTGAGATTGCTTAAATTAGCACCAATGTAAGTACTTCAAGGTTGTGTTTGGTGCCTTGAGGCCGTCCGTGACTTGAACCCTCTTTGTTAGACTTTGATATGTAAGTCTAAACTGATTGGTGCTTTCCGATATCATATTAAGTCTCGTTTATCATTCTCCATTAAAAATACATCTCTACTTACCATGATTTTTCCAGTTTGAGGCTGAAAAACTTTGTAAGCTTTAGAGATTGTATATTAACTAATAAAGACTTCAAGTTCATATTTCTTGTCTAACTTATCCCTCTTAACCTGTGGAATATGAGAAAACACAAACAACCAAATATTTTTAAGTTTTTCAAGGACGTCTTATATTCGTTTCATGCCTCAAAGTTGTATTTCCCTTCACTACTTTGGTAGGAAACATGTTCAGGAAGAAAATAACATTGCTAATGCTTCTGCCTATAATTTATTTGGTAGGCCCTTCTCATATAACAAACACCTTGACATCTCTATTATCATCCTATTCTTCCTTTCATTGATACCATTCTGTTGTGGAGTATATGGGGCAAGGAGATGGTGCTTAATACTTTTAGTTTGACAAACTTTTCAAATTTATCATATGTGTACTCAGTACCATTATCTAATCTAAGAATTTGTATCTTGCAATCATTCTGATTTTCTACTAAGACTTTAAATTTCTAGAAGACTTCAGGTATTTCAGATTTGAACCTGAGAAAATAATCCAACACATTCTTGTCATATCATCAATGAATATTATAAAATATTTACTTCAGTTAAGAGAAACAGTCTTATATAGTCCACACAAATCTGTATGGACCAATTGAAGCTTCACCAATGCTCTCCATGTTGCCTTGGAAAGAAGCATCCTGCTTTGCTTTCCCAATTGACATGTGATGCAACTTGTGTGTTCGTCTTCTATAGACGGTAGTCCTTGAACCATGGATTTCTTCAGCATGTACAAGAGTGCTTTATAATGAAAATGCCCAAGTTTTTTATGCCATAAATATTTGTCATCTCTTATATTGTATAGGCAACGCATCTTTCCCTTCATTTGATCAAAAGAGAAACTTTTTCCTCTCATTTTAACTTGACTGATTTCTTGACCCTTTGGATCAATTATTACACACTTATTGTCCCTAGAATTAATCTTGTAACCTGATGTAATAGTATTTTACGTCACAATGTGCACTTAAAATCCCAAAAATAGAGCATGTTCTGGAGTAATAGCAATGTGTTTTAACATTTTTGTTGAGTATTTATAGGGTTAAGGCAATATGTGAAAGTAAGCAGCAACTGTGTAGAAAAATGGGCAATTTTTACTTAACAAGGAGATGATTCGTCTGAGGACATAATCACCTGACAAAGCCATCTACTCAGAAGTTCACTGGATAAGAAGCAAGAAACAGAAGGCCCAGAAGACTACTCGTTTACTGGGAGACGGTTCGCCCAACAAGATTTCGCCTAATGAAAAGCTCACTGGATAAGGACCAAGAATCAAGAGGCCCAGCAGATGTCTCGTCTGCTGGAAGATGGTTCACCCAAAGGGAACCGCCTAATAGAAAGTTCACTAGATAAAGAAGGTGATAGATGGAAGACCAGATGGTTCATCTGTCACTAGGAGATTCACCTATTCTTTCTCCTAAATTGACGACGACCCAACCCAATTTTTTACTGTTGCACTTACACATATACTCTATAAATAGCATAATTAGTTTAGCTCTAAGAGGGAACAATACTTTCAATTACAAGAAAAAGAGAAACTGCTTATATATATTCTAGAGAGACTTGTAATTCTAGGGTTTGATACCCTTATTCTTCCAAGAACACAAATGTTGATACCCTATTACAATTACAAGAAAAAGAGAACTGCTTATATATATTCTAGAGAGACTTGTAATTCTAGGGTTTGATACCCTTATTCTTGCAAGAACACAAATGTTGAGGTCTTTTGATTATTATTCTGCAATCAGTTAAACATCAACTTCTGCGGTATGTTCCTCATTATGTTACAGCTTTTCTATTGTAGTATGATATTAATTGTGGGCTAAACCCTAACCCTAAGGTTGTGGGATCCATGAGTTAAATTACATTAGGGTTGTAAGCTACATGAGTTGTTGCATCCACTCCACCATATGAACATAATCTTTACCTAATAAAAGCCTTTCTAGTGATTGCAAACACTAGAACACGCCTAGGTTTAACTAGCACTAACCATGTGGATAAAATTAGGAGTTGAGATTATGCTATGAAATTCGGGGCCTTAATCCTCGTCTAATGGTTGTTGCTGTAATAAGAGTAATCGTCTTGAGTTATTAAGAAAAATACAATGCACTCGTTTATAGCCCTAGCCAGTGTAACAGAGATTTACTTAGGATTAAAGGTTGAAAAACACTAAAGCAAATAACATTAGATTTGTATATAACTCTAAGTGTAGAAGAATTATGCAACTGTATAAAGATTACAATACGAAGGTTGGTTGAACCCTGGTGAACATGAACCTAGGTTACCAATACACTTGAATAAATCGATAGTCATTAACAATAACAACGAGTATTGCAATAACACAATTCCACCTTTTTACTTTCTGTTTATTGCTAGAAACAAGTACTAACTGTTAGTTACTATTGCTGGGCGTATATCTGACACCCTATTCCCTATGGGATCGACCCCAACCTAGTTGAGTTTTATATTTGACAACCGACCGCTTATGCTTAAAAAAAGTATAGTTTGGGCGTTATCATAACTGTTCTCCAAAAATTTCCCAACGCTAATTTTTTTTAATCAAGTTCAGGAACAAAAACTACATTTGAAAGTAACTTTATACCTAAGCAGCTTTCAATAACTACTGTGCCTTTCCCTTTGGCAGGAAGATAATCACCATTACCTATTTCTCTTTGAAAAATTTCTTCATCACGAGTCATATGATTTGT
Source organism: Withania somnifera (assembly GCA_039654485.1). Taxonomy (NCBI): domain Eukaryota; kingdom Viridiplantae; phylum Streptophyta; class Magnoliopsida; order Solanales; family Solanaceae; genus Withania; species Withania somnifera. Next base: position 1,664,418 of record JBDJHY010000007.1, read on the forward strand.
AGAAGCGCTATCAATTAACCAACTTTTGCTTGAATTTTTTCTTACAAAAAAAGCAGCCACAAACAAAGGCTCTTCTTCTTATTGGTCGGTAACTTGTTTTTCATTTAACTGTTGTAGTCCTTTCTCTCTATAGATAAATCTCAGCTTGGCCAAGTTTATTATACTTTCTACATCTTATATCAGGTTTTCTCCAACACTTGAAGTGTGGATAGTTTCTCTTCCCACAATACAGACACGGTGTATATTTTTCACCTTTGTTATCGTTAATGGAATTGCTCCAAATGCAACAACTTTTGTTGCCGTAGAATAGCTCTTCTTGAACTTCTATTTTTTTCCTTTTCCTCTGGAATTGAATTGTTGTCTTGCTTGCAAAGATCCTTCAAATGTTACCTCATGCCTCATCATTCTTCTTTGTTCCGGAGTTTAAAAGTTCAACTAAAGTAATATTTGATTGGTCCTTTGTATTTTTCAATGAAGCAATTGTTGCTTCAAAATTTTTAGGCAAGGTAACTTTTGCATGATCCTTGTATCAGAAAGTTCGGCACCCAGCAGTTTACCTTATTAGGCAGACCGATAAGTTTATCTGAGTACTCTTTAATTGTCTCAGATTCCTTCATTTTCTGCATTTTAAACTCCCTCAACAGGTTTAAGACCTTTATGCCTCGAAGTCTTTCATCTCTATGATATTCCTTTTTCAAAAAATTCTATTTTGTCTTAGCTAAACTAAGGGTCATGATTCTGGAAAAGATATTAGGAGCAACTGCTGCATAAAGATACGCCTTGGACTTCCTAGTCTTCTTCTCTATGTGAGTTTTTATGTAAGCCATTATAGGGATTACATCATCCATGTCGTCTTCCATCTTAACAGCCCAAGTATGATAGTTTTCTCCATAAAAATGGAGGAGCAATTGATGAAAAACTATTTCACCTTCCATAATTTTTGCAAACTGATATATGGAATGCTCCAATTAATGCTTGGGTTTCACTCAGTTTAATATAACTTACAAGTTTTTACCACATATCCCTTAAGAACTAAAGATCTCCGATACTAATGTTGTTGTTTAATAGAAGATAAATTTTTTACTGAAGAAGAAGAAGGAGGAGGATAAGTGATTTTCTATTGATAATAAGAGACTGAATATACATCGTAGCTTAACTAAAGATCTAATAAAATATTCCTAGAAAATTACTAACCGATTTTCTATTTGTTGAAATCAGGGGACTATACATAAAATTAGATAACAGAGTTCTAAACAAACTAGGAAAGAGAGAAACAACAAAATAAAGGACTTAGCAATTTATTCAGCATAACCTTACTCTGCCTAAAATTTAGGACAAGACCAAAAACAATGCAATAATTGAGGCATAACAACATATATCAGTCATAAATAATAATGAGCCCTCTCTTCATAGGATATAATCAATGGCCTATGACCAATGAAAAGCGAACATTCTTTCTAACCTACAATACTATGCTCAATAAAGATATGACTCATGTCGTGCTCATAGCTGATGTCATCTATATCTTCTTAGCATGTCTGATGGATATACTGCGTCTTCGCGCTTCTGACAGCTCTGGTCTGCTTGTCATATGTATCTTTTCTCCCATATCATTCCTGATTCTCTAAGGAGAGATGATTCCTTCAATACACTCCCTCGTGAGAATCCAAGGCTGGCCACAAATCTCCTTCATTACTTCAAGATTAGTTTTTGAGACAACTCGCGTTCATGAATTTCCCCTTCTTTGCTTCTCTATATCCTTCTAGATCTCTACCCAAAACAATTCACCATTTATCTATCCTTTTAGGGACTTTCATGGGTATGTATTACCATATCAATTATATATATTGGAATCACAAAAGTCTCCAAAATTAGGAATGAAAACGGGTGGGACGGATTTTAGGTTATACATGTGTGAGTTTAATGATATGACAAACGGGCGGGTTGAAATAATTTTTGAAAAAATTAATGCGGATCAGAGTGGGACGGGTTGGAATAATTCTTTAAAGAAATTAATGTGGGGCAGGGTGAGTTGCGGTCATATGCAGGTTCACATAAAATAAATGCTAAAATAGTAATTTTAAAATATTGTAAAAAAAAAATCCGAAGAATATGTTATATTGCAAGTTTTTTTTTAAAAAAATATTTTTGTGAAACTTCATATGCATCAAATTATAGGGTAGCACTGCCCAATTTCCAGATAGTAATTAAATGTGTGTTAATAGTATATATATACTCACAACAAACGTGCAAAAAAAAAAAAAAGATAATTTATCTATGCTACATACCTATAGATATTCGTAATCTAGTAATTCGATTTTGAATATGAAGCAAATAAGCAAGACAGGACAGACTGAGCGAGTTAAAAACATATACAAATACAATATGAAACAAGATGAAGTAGATTGAAAATTTTATGGGTTAAGGCTCAACCCGCCCTTGCCATCCCTACCCAAAATGGTAGACAATAGTTAATGAAGATGATACAGTGTTGTAGATCCTTCTCAGACGGGTTTGGATTAATGAATCGGGTTTTAAATAAGTTTGAGTATAATACCATATGGATCAATAAGTTAATGTCATATATTTAATTAAATCACATCAAATTCCTTTAAGAAAGAGATAATTTTAAATTTAAATTTAATATTAAAAATAGTTCTGATTCAATGGGTGAAATGAGGGTAATTTTAAATCATTAGATAATAACATTTTTTTACCTTTTTTTATTTACTCTATAATTAGCAGATAAGTCGGAGATTAAGAACTTATGGGTCGTTTGGTAGAGGGTTAGAATTTTGCAGATATTAGTAATGTGGATATTGATTATACGGGTACTAGTTATACGAGTATTAGTTATGCGGGTATTAATTATTCATGTATTTGTTATGTGGGTATTAGTTATACATGTATAGATATGTATTGATATACATGTATTAGGTATGAGGTTTTCTACTCTGCATAAAATAATACATTAATTTCCTAATAACTTATACATGTATTAGCTATGAGGTTTTCCAATCCATCAATCAAACACCGTATTAATTTTATACATGAATAACTTATTTATCTATCCACCTATCAAAGAGTTTTTGGCTAAAATTGTAGTTATCTTTTGGGGTAGGCTTAATTTTATCCTTTAAATATAACCATGAACACTATTTGTCTTCAAGTTTGTAAAACTTGTGCACTTTTAGTCTCACTAACAGAAAAATACTCCTATTACTGTTAAATTTTCTTTTTTGTTTTTTCTTCGGCAATTATAATTCTTTAAGTAAAGTTAAAATTAATAGTGTGAAACATTTTTTTTATTAGTGAGACTAAAAGTACATAAGTTTTGGCAAACTTAAAGGACAAATAGTGTTCAAGGTTATATTTTAAAAATAAAGCTAAACCTAACTCCGAAGATAAGTGATATTTTTGGCTATAAATTCAGCTACCGAATATTGTATTAAATTTGTACCTGAATAACTTATTTTCGATCCATCAACCAAATATTGTACAACTTATACATAATTTATTACATGAATAAAAGTATCTTATCCGACTACCAAAGGGTCAAGAATAGTATTGATACAATAGTATAATATTTGATTGTAAATTTAAATCTGGTAAACTAATAGTATACCCTATTCGATACACAGTAAATCATACATTAACAATATGAATATTATTAATATTCTAATATAATTTATTCCGTATTATTCATATTCTAATACATTTTATTTATTTAATATCAAGTCAAACAAAATTAATAAATATTAATATCAATATAACTGATTTAATCATAATTAATCACTATATTATTTATATAGTTTACTCGATACTAATTCATATGTACTCTATCAAACAACTTGGAGTAACCCAAGACTCTTCTTGTTCAGTATCCACCTGAAAAGGTAAAGAATCTTTAAGATTAGTAATATTTGATTCTGGTATCGCAATATCTGGTAATTAAACTTACCATAGCAATATTTAAATATACTAGATTTTATCACGTGATTCATTTACTGAAATAAGAAATTTTCCTGAGTAAATGTCCAAATTCATCTTATATTTTTTCATTTATAAATTAAGTATCTGTTTTGGAGCAATTTTTGAGCTAAATGAAAACGTGATTAAATTGGTTTTAGTTATTCTTCGGGGCAGAGTTGATTCAATGGGGTCAAATCAATACGTTCTAAGAAGAAAGATTGAAATATCAATTTCATTGATTTCATATCAAATTCTATCAATCGAATCATTTTTCGAAAAATACAAAACATCTAAGTCATACAAATAAAAAGATCTATTCATTAATAAGAAAAGAAAAATGTTAACGCAAACTTTAATCACCTTAAATTTTTATAATTAAAATCTAGATATTTAAAAAATATAAATAAATATTGCAAGAAATTGTTCATTTGATTGTGATATAACTTTTATATATATATATATTCCTCCAAACTATTACTGTTAAATCTTTTTGTTTTTTATCATTTAGGACTAATGTTATTAATTGAAGAATCTCCTTAAAAACTACTAGTGTATCTCACTATTTAAATAAATATATTATTACGCAAGAAATGATTCGTTAAAATCCTACGATAATTCTTTTTCAGTTAGCCAAAATATTTACACACAATATGCATTCATGCTGATGGATTGATGAAAATATATTCATACCGAATATTTCTATTTAATTAATAAATGCGAGATATAAGTTGTTCATATACAAGTTAATCGTCTAATTTTTACCTTATCTTTTATTTGATTAATATTAAAATTAATTAATATAAATTTCCGGCGTGAATAAGTATTAATTCACATAATTTCATATCTCTGGTTCCCCAAATTAGTGCCTCCAAAAACAGTTGGTAGCTTCAAAACTATCAAACTATAATGAATTGTAAAGTCTATCCGTTAAAAATTATGGTGAGATAATAAAATTTATTATTTTAATTATAAACTTTAGATAATCTTTTTTGTACATAACGAATGATTTCCTTTAAAGTATATTACACGAGCTATTATATATAAACATGAAAAATGATTTTTCTTATCTACAATAATTTACTGGAGTTTCAATGCATATATAAACGTGAAGAATAATGATTTTTTTTTTTTAACTACAATAATTTATTGGAGATTTTTTTAATTTCTTTAATCTACAATATAGGAAAGTAGAAATTCTCACTTTAAAAGATATTCTAAAATCCGTGTAAAGCTTTCAAGTTACCTAACGCAACAAATACCGGAAACTCAAGAAAAGTTCAACGTACCTAAAAATCTGTTACTATATTTTACCTTATCCTACAAAAAAAGATATGACAAATGAATTTAGTTAGATTTTTTGGGAAACTTCTATCTTAAAAATATTAAATTTTTAATGTTAAATAATTACTTAATTTAATTGACAAAAAATATTAAAGAATATAATACAACAAATGAATCAATTTTTAATATACAAATAATTTTGACAGTAATTTTTTTTTAAATCGATGCAAATTCATATTAGGCAACGAAAATGAAAATAGAAATGAATATACTTAAAAATTATTCATGATTAAAGTTTTATTATATTTAATTTTTAGTAATTAACAATGGATATACTTAAATCTAATTGATGAAAACACCAAAAAAATTATTTGGTAATCTTCAATTGAATGAGGGCGAATCAACATTAGTCAAACAAAAATGACAAGGTAAAAAACATAGTTAAAATACCAAAGAGGAAGAATAGTGTGAGACAAACACTTGATGAAACTCCACTAGAAATACAGACGTTACTCCTTAGGTGTTTTTACAATGCCGGTCTCTTCCTCTCTTTCTCTCTCTCCCTCTCTCTCTCTCTCTCTAAAACCAGAGTGCTTCTGCATAACTCATAAACAATTCTTCCTCTGATTCAAAACGAATTTTCAAATTTCATTTTCTTAAACAACTAATTAACCCATCAAAAATCTTCCCTTTTACTTATTCTTGATCCCAAAATTTTGAAAAAAGCCTCTTTTTTCTTCTTTCTTGTCAATCTTTTTTGTGTTTCTTGAGGACCCTTTCGAATATTTGTTTTCTTTTTGTGAGTCTTTTTTATGTTTCTGGAGGACCCTTTTGAGTATTTGTTAATTTTGTGAGTCTTTTTTGTTTTTCTTGAATACCCTTTTGAGTATTTGTTTGGTTTGTGTGAATTCAAAGGGGAAAAATAGAGAGATGGTTGTGAAGATGATAAAATGGAGGCCATGGCCTGAATTAACATCCAAGAAATTTGAGGCCAAAATCGCTGTTGATTGTCTTAAAGGTCTCAACTTTTCTCAAGATTTTCAAAGATTGGTTGTTGAAATCAAGTGGAAAGGATCAAAGGGTAATTCATTGACTCTGAGTTCTCTAAAGAGGAAAAGTGTCAAGAAGAATTTCACAAAGGAAGCTTGTTTGAAGGATGATGGAGTTGTTTATTGGAATGAGGAGTTTAAGAGTCTTTGCAACTTTTCTGTTTCCAAAGAGATTGCCTTTCATCCTTGGGAGGTTTCTTTTAGAGTATTCAATGTGAGATATCTTATGCTTTTTATCTCTAATGGACTATTATCATTTTGGTTTTAGCTGTTCTTGTTTGGTGGTTTTTTATTTGAAACAAAAGATTAAAAATTTAATCTTGGAATATTTTATGAGACAAGGACTCAATTTGTTCGTCCAATTCATGGGAATTTTAGAGCTACTGTTGTTACTGAGGATTCTGTCCTATCAACCAATTGTTGAGAGAAGTGATCAAAGGCCTTGACTTTTGGTATGAAAGTTTGACCCTTTATTGGCAATGAACTGGTGTCTTTCTTGTCTTGTATGCGTAATGAATTGGAAGGAACTAAACTTTTCTTGATCATTGTCCTTTAAATTATCCTATCATGCATCTTGAACCCCAAAAAATCTTGATCATATAGCATAGTTCCTTGAATCTCCTTAAATTAGTAGAATTGCTTTTTTTTTTTCTTTTTTCTTTTTGGGTTTGATCATTGTCCTTTAAGTTATCTTATCATGAATCTTGATCAAATAGCATAACTTCTCGACAACAACAACATATTGTGCATAATCTCACAAGTGGGGTCTGGAAAGTGGTTAGTGTGTATACAGACCTTAGGTGGTAGAGAAGCATAATTTTTTGAAGCACCTTAGATTTGTTGAATTTTTGTTTGATGATGGTTCTGTATATATCAAGAGAATTTGTGTTTTGCCTCTGCAATAACATGCTAACAAGAGATCCCTGATGAAATTCAGCACAAAAACTGTTTTTCTTTGAGTTTAATTATAAACATGAGAGTGAAATTTTTGGATTAAAAACAAAGTGAATAAATAGTGAATTTCCCCTTGATGTTCTTCCTTTAACATTACAGTAACCTAATTTTCATTGCACTTCCTGAAAAGTTAATTTTATAAAATATTTCTCAGATAATGAAGGATACTATTCTACACATGCTTTGGGAGTCAAAAAAGCTAACTAATCTTTCTTGAATTAATGATTACATATGTTGGACCCACCTTAATAGCTTGTGGTTTATTTTAATAGTAATATGGATGGACAGACCTAATAATTTTCATTCATATCAGTATTAACTTCCTACTTATGTGGCTGTGCATTTTGTGAAAATATAATATTATTGGCATGTTCTGTTTATTTCTTGACTCTATTTTAGCCAATGATAGTTTGGCACTTTGGAGAATATGCCTTTCTTTAGTTGTTTGCTTTGCTCATCCAGCATCTTTTGTTTTTCTAATTAAGAAGAAAGTTTGATTCAACCCCAAAAAAGGAAAACAGAAGAAGTTTGACGCTTTCTTTAGTTGCTTTCTTTGCTCATTCAGCATCTTTTTCTTTTCATTCACTGTTTTATTCAACTGCATAGTTGTGAATTCTGATACTCTCTGTAAGTTGCTTGACTGTACTTATTCATGTTTCTTCTAAAACAGGTTAAGAATAAACGATCGAACCATAAAGTCCCCATAGTTGCTGCTGCATCATTGAACATTGCAGACTTTGCTTCAGAAGCTAGGGAGAAAGAAGAAATCCAAATAGTTGTTCCCTTGGAAGCCTATAGTGGCGGCGTTAAGAGCAACCTTTTACTTTGTGTAAGCAAAACAAATTTGCTTAATCTACATCGTTCGTGGATATGCATCAATAGTTCTTTTTTCCCCTTATTTTTGGTTAACATGGTAGAGTAATATGTGCAGTTGTCTCTCAACCTTGTTGAATTGGGGAATGCTCACAAAGCCTCAGAAACGATGCCAAAGTTTGTCATGTCTGCTCCGGTATGTCCTTCCCCTGCAGAGGTTTCACCCACAGACAGAAATGAGCTTTCTGCTTTGAAAGCAGGTCTGCAGAAAGTTAAACTTTTCAAGGGATTATCTACTACGCGGCAAAAAAAGGCATGTCATGAAGAGGAGGGCAGTGATGGAAGGAACTCGGTCAGAAGTGAGAATACCGATTTGGTGTATCCAGTTGACACAGATTCACTTGGTGATTCAGAAGAAGTTGAATCAGATGACGTTAAGGAGGATATGAGCATGCGGAAATCATTCAGTTATGAAACACTTGCCTATGCAAACCATGTTGGTGGATCATACTACTCAAACACAAGTGGCAGTGAAGATGAGGATTTGATCTATTATAGCCATCATAAATCTGATGCAGGGCATGTGTATGCTGAAGGTGCAACTGGAGAAGGTAATAAACAGTATTCACAGCCGAGTTCAAAACACAAAATTCTCCCCTGGAGGAAGAGAAAATTAAGCTTCAGATCTCCTAAAACCAAGGGGGAGCCATTGTTGAAGAAGTATTATGGAGAGGAAGGTGGGGATGATATAGATTTTGATCGCAGACAGCTCAGTTCCTCCGATGAGTCTTCTTCTGGAGTATGTCTCCATCATCTCTTACTTTTGTTTTTATCTAAGATCTTTCCGGCATCCAAATGGATTTGCACGTGGAAATACTAGTCATGACCTCATATTGAGCTTCAAAAATTTGAAAAGGTTTCATCACTATCTAGTCTATATAGTGCTAACACAAGTGTCTGCCAATTGAAGTTTATGATCAAATGTGGTTAAGTTGTCCCTAAAACAACTTCCTTTTGTTGATGAAGTATTTATCTCATTTAACAATACTTCTAACTCTTGCAGTGGAATAAATCTGAGGAAGGTTCAACTGCAAATCGATTTGCTGTCTCCGAATTTGGAGATGACAATTTTGCTGTTGGTAGTTGGGAGCAGAAAGAGATAGTAAGCCGTGATGGGCAGATGAAGCTGCAGACTGAGGTCTTCTTTGCGTCGATTGATCAACGAAATGAACGAGCTGCAGGTGAAAGTGCTTGTACAGCCTTGGTTGCTGTGATTGCTGATTGGTTCCATTTCAACCCTGAAAAAATGCCTATCAAGTCCCAACTTGACAGTCTAATCCATGAAGGTTCACTAGAGTGGAGGAATCTCTGTGAAAAAGAGACGTATGGGGAGCATTTCCCAGATAAGCATTTTGACCTCGAAACAGTGGTCCAGGCTAGAGTACGTCCTCTCTCAGTAATCCCTGAGAAATCATTCATTGGTTTTTTTCATCCGGAAGGAATTGAAGATGAGAGATTCGATTTTCTCAAAGATGCCATGTCCTTTGACAACATCTGGGATGAGATTTCCAAATCTGTTCAAGACAGTCCCAGTCATGGCGAGAGCTTCGTTTACATTGTGAGTTGGAATGACCACTTCTTCATCCTCAAGGTTGAACGAGATGCATACTATATTATCGACACGCTTGGCGAGAGACTTTATGAGGGCTGCAACCAGGCTTTCATCCTCCAATTCAATAGAGACACTACAATTTTGCAGCTACCTAACACTAGTCAACAATCAGATGATAAACCAGCTAGCACCAAAAAGGAGCCAACTGATACAAAGCAGGCTACTAACGAAGGGAAAGTAATCTTTAATAACACCTCTGAAAAGATGGAAGAATCAGCCATCATCTGCAGAGATGAAGCACCTGAGAACAAGGAAGAATCGAGCGTTGTTTGCAAAGGTAAAGAGGCCTGCAAAGAGTACATTAAGAGTTTTTTGGCAGCAATCCCCATCAGGGAATTACAAGCTGATGTAAAGAAGGGGTTGATGGCATCTACACCACTTCATCAGAGGCTGCAAATTGAGTTCCACTATACAAAGAGCTTTAGCACTCAGTAGTTGTCACCCTCGGCAGAACTGACTAATAACAGTTTGGCTTTACCATTGTCAGCAGCAGCAGAGTAAGCGCGGATTAGTAAATCCAATTATATACTTAACATATCTAATCCTTCTTTTGTGTTTCTACATATTGATTTTAGGTATGAAGGGCATATCTCATACCCTTGCTTTCATAAATGAGTGCAAGTTGCAACTAGCTTTGTGGCTCTTCTTTATGTAAGGATGTAATAATGTAAATGACTATGGAAACATCCATGAGTATAATACTCTTTCTGTTCTCTCAAAGAGGGGAGGACATAAATAACTAATATATAATTTCTATACCGCTCTCAACTTTGCATTTGTCTCTAGAGTGTACATACAGCTTGATCATCATAATACAAACAGCACGAAGATATTGCCAAGAAGTTCTGTACACAGTATTTGTTGCTGTCTACCATACATTACTGGCAGCATTATTATATTGACTTGTGCACATGAATTGGGAGCTTCAAGTCAACTCCCCTAATATCATTTAAAATGAAATAATTTTAGGGTGCATAGGAACATTTGTTATGGCCTATAAACTAGGATGCAAGATGTCACATGAAAAGTCTACTATTCCAACAATTTTGGTCTTATCAGTTTGAGTTTAGGAAAAATTTAGCTAAATTAGCAAACATAAGCCTTTAATTTCATATAATGGATTAAGTTTCATATAATTACATAAAATGGATCAAATGAATTAAGTTTCATATACAACTGAACAGGCAAATACAACTTGAAACAGAAAACTAACTTCTGGAAGTTGTACATTCGCTTGTTTGAAGTTGTATTTGCTAAGTTGTACCATTCTCTGTAATTAAAAAACTTGTTTCATTTTCGTGTAATTAGGCTCTATAAGTATGTCATTTATGAAATTTTGTCGTACTATTCCTTGTGAACTTCTTTAGCATCTTAAGACTGGCCCTTGAAGTATTAAAAAAGCATACAGCAATCACCCTGAGAAAACGTTCTTAAATGGATAATCATCTTTCGGCTAACCATAAACGCTTCCTTTATGGACCAACAAAGGGTAGTAAAGGCTTATTCACTAGTTGTCCATCAAGACATGTATGGTTAAATCTATTTATACTTGGTAGAATTTGGCATATTTTAACCAAACCCTTTGCCTAGGCTTGATGTGCACTCCCTTCGCATCATAAAGGTATCTCTTAAAACACACCAAAAAAAAAGAAGGAAAGTTAACATCACTCACGCTGAAATAACATTCTTGATAGACAAGACAACATTGTCTGTCCCTCGGGACCAATCTAGTGTAATACAGGCTTCACTTGATAAAAAAGGGTAATACATGCTTATTCCGAAGTTGTCCATCAACTACGACGATATAAGAGGGCATGGTGCACTTCCTTAGTATCATAAGGATAGCTTTGAAATATAAAAAAGGTTTACATCACTTGTTAAACGATGTATAATGACTCACTAGATGCACTGGTCCTCGTAACAGCTTAGAGGTATCAATGGTACATTGTAAAGATGGTGGTCTCTTAATGTTGTGAAAAAATGTTCTAATAATCCGTATAGAAGGAATCAGCAGTTCATTGTGTATTGCAACACGCTACATTTTCAGCTAAGGAGCAATACAACGAGTTCCCAAATGAATTTTTTCCCCGAGGTAAACCAATCTTCTCTAAGGTTGAGATTTCACTCCATTCTTCGCAAGTGAAGGCCTGTAGACATGTGTAGTGCATGGTGTCAACAAGTGTTGAGAAGCTGCTGTAGATATTAGGATGCTGCTACATATCTTGAATGGAGATTTTCTTGACACGAGCTTTTATAAGAATGTATGAAAGTATTCTTGCTGTTTGCCAATCAAAGCAATGGAAATAGAGTCTTGCGAGGAGCAATTCAGTCGGTTTCTGTTGAACAGAGGTGAGAGGCAAGCTTGACTACTCCGTGCATGGATGCATCATTCTACAATTTAACAAAAAGATGAGACAACACAGGACAAGGTAAATGACAAGCAACTTTGTGTAGGTGAATGAATCAAACTAAAAGTTTATCAAAAGAATCTCTTACAAGATAGAGAATGTCAAAAGCTTTTCGGTAGCTTTCTAGTGAATTTTCCACTCTGTCATTCCTGCAACAATCTCTTTAAGTTTAGCAACTATAGCAAAATATGTCAGAATATGTTACTAGGTCTTATATAAGAGCAGGAAAATTAGACATTAGGGGTGTTTGTGGTATGGAGGAAAACATTTTCTACTAATCTTTCCATGTTTGGTTGGTCAAAATGTTTTGTTCAAAGAAAACAAGGTCCATAAATGACATTCTAAGTTCATTATCTCCTCTCCACCCACCCAATGTCCCCCCCCCCCCTCCCCAAACCCCTTTACTATCCCACCCCAAGCCCCACTCTCCACCCCATCCCATCCACCTCCATAATGCTCTTGCGGTAATATTATTTTGCTTACTTACCAAACACTAGAATACAAAGAAGAAATCCACTTATTTTCCAAGAAAACATTTTATATAGAAAACATTTTTCTTCATGCCAAACACCCCCCTAAATCAACATGACTAAAATGTTGAACAACCGTAAGCCTGGTCTTGTTCTCATACTTTGTGAAACTCAGTAGTAGCAAACTTCAACAAATGCTTTTGAGCTCCACACCATTCTCTATGCAAAAACAGAGGCTTTAGCCATTTGCATTTCTAGTAAAAGATGGAAAGCATTATCAGGAAAGGATAACATATTGAGGATCTGTATAGTTAACCCAACAAGGATAACTGAAAATGTCTGCAATAATTCATTGTCTTTAATGACTTGGAGGTCAGTTCAGTGCATTTTCTACCACCTGCGAATAAGTTGAAAAGCATAGTCACCAGAAGGCCCATGTGAATTACTGTTTAGTTTTGTTTATTTTTTTGAGTGAAAAAAGAAGAAACCGTGTTGCAAAAAGTTCTAATGCAAAAATCTGGAATTTCCTGATGTAAGAAAATCTCTTTTTAAACCATTAGGTCAAAGATTATGAGAAGGTATATCTCTTCAAACTTCAGCTGGCAATCAGTGAAGAACCTCCTAATAATCTCAAACTCTACAAAATCCACAAAGTAACAATTTTCTCATGTATTATGGTGGAAGCTTGTT
>JBDJHY010000007.1:1693666-1704616 GCA_039654485.1 Withania somnifera
ATATAATGAAAGTTGGATGATATTGTAGTTAGGGTGTATATAGGTTGGCTTGGTTTGATTTTTTATTAAAAATTACTATATTAACTATGTTGGTTTATTAAATCTATAAATTAAATCAAACCAACATAAAATCGATTTTTCGTTTTTGATTTTTCGGTTCTTTCTTTTTTTGGGGGGATTTTTTTATATTCATATTATAAAATAAAAATATAATTAAATTATACAATCTACGAAAAATAAAGTTTTTAAGAACCAAGAAACTACTAACAAATTAGAGGGCAAATACTAATAAATTTCATATATATATATATAAAGTAGCAATAGTGTATTAACAACTACGCCAATAAATATTTACACTTGAGATAAGAGTGAATAAAAAAAGTTCACGGATGAGAGATTTTGTTGCACCATTTTCCCATCCAAAATCCTTCATAATTCCTTAAACTCAGAATGCAACCAAATGTCCCTCTTGAAGAACATAACACGAAAATTCTCTAACAAGAAATCGAGCTATTATACAAGTACAACTAAAGGTGTATGGTGGAGTATGCTAAGTATTCCTTCATTGTTAATCAAATATCTCGGGTTTGAGCCTTGAGTGTGAAGTCACGTTTGATAGGAAACTCTATACCTTCCCGATGTGAATCCATATTTAATCAGGTGTCCGATGTACCAGACACCAAGTTGAAAACCAAAAGAAAAAGAATTATAAAGTAATGAATAGGCTTCACCATCTTTCATTCCAAACACCAAACATGCAAGAAACAATGACATTATCTTTCCCTTTTGCAGAAGGTAGTAATCTTTCTCTAACAGAGGATTTCAACTCAAACACAAAGCAAAAAGAATGTTACACCCTCAAATGTGAGGAATACAAAATGAACAAACAATCAATTGAATTATTTCAACAGCAATAAGGACAAACAATCAATCCATTTTCATTACATTCAGGGCATTTCATTGACTCGCCCTCATCATCTTCAACAACAATTTTCTGACTTCCGTTGCACTTGAAACACATGATAAACCTCATTCCAGCACACCCTTCACAAGGACATTGAAAATTATCGATTGGAATTCCTTCAAAAAGTGGCCTAAACCTCCCTTGTTCATGCAATGTCAATACTTCCTCAGCTCCACCAATGTATCTGCCTTTAATAAACAGCCTTGGTGGCACCACTTTCCCATCCAAAATCCTCCATAACTCCTCCTTAAACTCAGAATGCATTGAAATATCTCTCTCGAAGAACATGACACGAAAATTCTCTAACAGAAATCGAATACTATGACAGTCCTTGAACGTTTTTCTTATCCCTCTAAGACCTGTTGTGTAAAGAATCACTGAATCACATCCTCCTGTTGGACACTTCTCTTCAAATTCCATTAAGGGGTCTATAATTTCCTCAATTTTTTGCGTTTTCAAAGGCGGCTCCTTTTCTTCATCATCTTCTTTTCTTTCTTCTAGTGGTTTGAAAATTTTTTCCTCAATCTTGGCCTTTCTCTCTGCTTCTTGAGCTTTAACTACCACGACTGCTTCCTCTAATGCAGCAAGAAGATTTGGATCAAAAAGGGTACCTGAATCCAAATTCGGCCGCCTAAAGTTTGACACATCAAAATCTGATAAAGGGGTAGTAAAATTCCCATCAAAAGTCTCATTCTTTGGCTTCAATGGGCTAAAATTCTCCACATTTTTATCAAAAGTCTCATTCTTTAGCTTCAATGGGCTAAAATTCTCCATATTTTCATAAAAAGTCTCATTCTTTGGCTTTAATGGGCTAAAATTCTCCATATTGTCATCAAAATTCTCATTCATTGTCTTCAATAGGCTAAAATTCACAACATTTTCTCTCAAAGGTTCAAACTTTTTCACTTTTACAACAGGTCTTACGTTCTCTTTAACGTCGTTTTCATCTCCCATGTCCTCCATCTCTTGATCTTCAAGATCCTTCATTAGCTCAAAAACATCAATAATCTCAGCTTCTTGATCTTGTACATTCTTCTTGAAATAATCTTCATGAACTTGAATAGGAGTTAATGGAGAAGAGTTCAATTTTGATGGCGATGCGTGTATATACCCATCTGATGCATTCGAAAGGAGGACTCTTTGAGGCTTCAAATACGCGATTGTTTTGATTGTCTTCAATTTCTTGAGAAACTTTCCCTTCATAGCCTTCATTTTCTTGAAAATTGCCAGCAGTAAATTCTCAAAAATTGCAGATTTTGAAAATGGGGTTTGGATAAAGATTCAAGATTTGGGATTGGGCAGATACAATCTTGGTTAGCAAGTGAAAAATTGTTGTCTTGATGTACAACAGAGAAGGGGAATGAGGAGAAAGATGATGTTTTTGGGTGTTAACGGCTAGAAATTGCTGAGTGGCACTTTTTAAATTTAAAAGTTATTTGTTGGCGAAGCAACATGTACCTGATTTAGGGTACATGATAGGAAATTACACACCCTTAACACCTAGTCCTCTATGCTAAATAATGTTACACCAACATGTGCTTTTCGATGTGCTATGAATCTTTTTCAAAGCTATAATTTTGGGTACGATAAACAAAAACTCTAGACAGGAAGCACTTTTTCCTCAAATTAACTTTATGAATTTGAATTAATTGAGATAATATGATTGAAAAATTGTCTTCCCTGCTGGCAAGTATACAACATGACAAGATTATTCGACACTTTGGAGGCTGTGGTAACGGTCACAGTACTTGAGGGACCTTTGGTGCCTCTTAGTCTAGCCTCCCCAACCTGCCCATAAGAAAAACTTTATTATATGTACTAAAAGAGAAATGAAACGATAAATCTTTCAAAAGGAAAGCAACCAACTTATGAATTTGTCCCACTACAAAGTGCTATCCTAATTAGCCGCAATGGTGGTCGAGTTACCTGAGCAGAGGACATTTCAAATTGGGTCTCTTGTTAGAAAATCTCTTTGGTACTACTCGTTGCATAAAGATTAGTTAGTATAGTTTATCTCTCCTATATAATTTGCTGATTATATATTAGAACGGAATTTATACTTTGCGCACCAAGAGAAAAAAGCTTTTATCTCCACGTCATAAAAAAAATATACGAATCTAATTGAAAATTTAGAAATAAAATATAATAATACAAGGGATAATAGGAGTTCAAACACCTAGTTCAATAGCTAAATAATGGCTATTAGGCGAACATTCCTGAGAAACAACACTTAACATTATTGACCTTCAAATTTATCCCTATACTATGAAGTTGAATTATATATATTCCTTGCACTTATTTAAAATAAATTAAATGAGTCCAATTACACCTTTGAATAGTCAAAATGCTTCAAATATTACCCTTACACTTGGTTTGGCGGTGGTTAATTATCACGTGTGTTTTAATTGTAAGTAATAAATAGTATGGTATAATTTAATTAATGATTAAATAATTATGAAAAAACTCAATTTATATTATCACCGATTTAGTGGTATTTTATGGTTATTTTATATTTTTTTTTATTTATTAGTTAATAGGGTAAATTATATAAAACTAATAAGATACATGCCCTAATTACATAAAATATCCACTATTTTTTAAAAAACTCAAAAATCAATTTTTACCACTACTTTACAAGATGTATCCCACGTATCCAGATGTATCACAATGATTCATATTTGCAGCACGTTTCGACATGTATTGCGATGCTAAAAGAGTGTTAATTGATATTTGTGCCTTTTCTGTACTTTACCATATTTAATAATTTTATTTTATTATTTATTCTATCTTTTTACAGTAGCCCTACTTCATGATCTACTTTTTTTAATAGATTTATCCTTCAAATTATTGATGTGCAAGATTATATTACGACGAAAAATGATACAATATAGTATCATTTTAACTGCATCAAACTCCATGAGTTTTTCGAATTCCAATATAGTATGCTAGTAGAGTATTCTGTGTTCTAATCAGAGGCAGATTCAGTCTCCGAATGCCAAGTAAATTCATCGATTAGATTAATAATAAACTTAGATTCAGATTGTTCGTCATTTTGATCTTTATAACAACTCAATCGATAAAAGATGAACAGTAATTAGGTAACTTGAAACAAATTGGCGCATTCTATTTCATATTTTGGTTTGAGGATATGAACGCAAGATAGGTTGACAGGGCCTTTTTTGAATATAATATTTTTGTACTTCATTCCTTATTCGAAGGTCATATCAATTGATATTTTTTTCTCCTGGATCGGATTCAAGTGAACTCAAATTAAGCCATTTATAAGAAAGAAGTTCAAGAACGATTGACATTCGTACTAGAACTTAATTGAGAAGAGAAATTTATCCATCTCAAATCACAAAATTAATACACTTCCATGAAAAATGAAAGTTCAATTAATTATATCTAATTCAGATTCAATAGATAAAAATTAAAGTATGAAAAGTAAGACGAGAGTTAAAATTGTTCATATTTCTATTTTCCTATAATGTTGGAATGTAGTGTATTGGCCAGAAAATTTGGCATAATTTTTTATAAAAACTGAAAAATTATTTAAGAAAATAATAAATATCACAACTCACAAGATGTGCATATCAAATTTTTGGAAGATATTGAACTACAAAAGAAAATTTTTGTTGGACTTAAAAAGAGTTATTTCAAAAAAAAATTAAGAAAGAAAAAAAAATTCTAAAGATGATTTAGATGAAGAAGTAAACGTAAACGAAGATTTAGATGAAACAACAACCAGTCCTACTACTGAAGCATCAATTCAGGCTTCAGATGAACTTGAGCCAGACGTTGGAGCTAGTCCTCCCTCTGCTTCTCAAAGAAAACGAAGGGGTGAGGCTCCTATAGCACGTCCTAGAAAATTACCTATCTGGTATTTTTATTTTTTTAATAAAGAAAAAATAATTTCTACTTGTCCTCTTTGTAAACAAATATGAGATTATAAATCAGGCGGTAGTGGAGGTCCAATGGGGGACGATTAAACATTAAGAATCTATGCATAAACGAGAGTGACAAACACATTTAGCTACTCTTGATCCTGCTATATCTGCTAGCGGCATTGACCAACGTATAGATGGTCAAACATGGTTCAAAGTGAACTAAATTGTTCAAATCCCGCTGGCCTTCTTTCACAACAGCCCAATAGCATGGATCACGATCGTGAAATTTTTTCTAAAATGATTATTTGTTCTGGTTTGTCTTTTAGTTTTGGAGAACATTCTGCTTTTATTACATATATTCGGGATACATTTAATACTAGTTATGAAGACATTTCAAGAAATATTGTAAAAAGAGATATATTTAATTTTTATGAACAACATTGTCAAATGATTCGTGAATATTTTGAATTAATGAATTGTAGAGTTTCTATTACCATTAATATGGGTCGAAATCCTAATGGTTATGATTTTTAACTGTTACTGTACATTAGATTGATTATACTTGAAATTTACAAAAAAAAGAATTATAGCTTATAGTATTTGTAAACACAAAAAAAAAATGGTGCTTATTTTGCTAGTACTGTTGCTGAAGTCTTAGATTTTAATGGATTTTGTGATAAAGTGCTTAGTATTACTTTAAATAATGTTTTTGCTTATTTAAATGCCATAAACATCTTAAAAGCTAGATTTTTTCAGTTTGCCTAAATGTTTTTCATGTTAGATGTGCTACACATACATATTAAATTTGGTTGTGAATAATGTTGTGACATTATTTAAAAATAGTTGTGAATAAATTGATAATGCTTGTTTTTGAATTTTTCATATGCATAAAAGTAGCAAAAAAAATTATTTTAAAATCTTTGTGAGCTTGCAGGACTTCCCTATAGAAATTTCGAAAACATGTTAAAACAAGTAAAATTAATTTTATGAAATGCTTGAGGTTGCATATAGATATAGAAATTCTATTACTATGCATTTTAACGGACATACTTCTAATCCCTAATTTAAATTACTGATAATGATTGGGATAATATTAATGAACTTGTAATATTTTTGAAATATTTTTATGAAGACACAAACATTTTGTATGATTTGTATTATCCTATTATTACTGAAATTTTATTACATGTATTAAATATTACAAGTCGCTTTGTTGAATATAAAGATAAACCATTATTTGAAGAGGTTATTGAAGTTATGATTGATTAATTTAAAAAATATTTTTTCCTATATCATAAATTTATTTAATTGTTATTCTTTGAACCCTGAATTTAAAGAAACTGGTGCAAAGCATTAGTTAAATGCATTTATGAAATTTTATATATTCAACCATATGAACAACCAAGTTTGAAAACTTGTCAAAATAGCATTACATTACGTATTAGAAAAATGTATGATAAGTATTGCACATTACCAAAAAAAAAATTGACGTTCCACAAAGTAGTAGGCCTAAACAAGATTTTCATAGTAAAATGAAGTCTTAGCTTGGGATTGATTCTTATAATAATGTGAATTTGATGACTATTTAAACCAGAGACTCGATAATATTACGGACAGTGAAAGCATACCACAACTTTTGAATTGCTGGAGGATTCGAGAAAATCAATTTCCAAGACTCAACAGGACAACTATTAGCATTACATTCGAGCCTTAGTTGAAACAAAACTCTTCCTAGAAGGTGTCTGCGTAAATTAAGTGCTCTACTAATAGTTGAAAATTATAATCAAAATTTTGAATATTTGAACAAAATTAAGATTTATCATTTGTTTAATTGTTTATATTGTTAAGTTTTTTCATTACAGTTTTTACTTTTAAGTTATGAATTGAAGAACTTAGAAAAAATCTATATATATATATAAAATTCAAATTAGAAAAATAAGTTATATAAAGTTAGAAAAATGTAAGTTATATAAACTTAGAAAAAAAAACTTATAAAAAATAAGTTAAAAAACTTTCAAATCTTGTAAACTTTAAAAAATGTAAAGTTATATAAAATTAGAAAAATGTAAGTTATATAAAGTTAGAAAAAAACTTACAGAAAAATAAGTTAGAAAACTTTTGAAATCTTATAAACTTTAAAAAATGTAAAGTTAGAAAAAAATTGTAAAAAAAAATAAATTAGAAAACTTTTCAAATTTTATAAAAAATTTAAAAAATGAAAAGTTATATAAAGTTTGAAAAAACTTAGGAAAAATAAGTTACAAATATTACAATTTACAAATTGAAAAACATACAAAAAAATACTACAAACTTACGTTAAAAAAATTTTAAATTTTAAAAAATTTCAAATTTTAAAAACTTAATTATGAAATTCTACTCTTATATGCTAGTTAGAAAAAAAAATTAAGAAGAAAAGTATATGTTATCTATAAATTTCGAATTTTATATAACTTATATGCTATATAAGTTTTAAATTTAAAAAGATAAAAATTGTATTAAAAAATTTATAACCTAAACTTACAAGTTATAAAATTATAAATTAAAAAAATTTAAAAAAAATCATAAATTATTCGTACAATAATTATAAAATAATAAATTAATTTTTGTAAAAAAAATCTCATCCCCGGTAAACCGACCGGATCCGTCTTGAAACCTGTCCGGTATACAATGGGAAGAGACGGAATCAGAATTTCGTACCGGTTATTCCAAACCAATTCATCCTGATATCGATATTATTCTGATTTGGACATTCCGATCTGATTCAATATCGGTTCATCCCGATCCGATATCGATAATGCTCACCCTTACTAAGCCTTAAAGACGCCACTGTCAGTCCCAATCATAAAGAAAAAAACCTAAGTAAATGATTTCTCTTATTATTTTTTTTACACTTAATTAACAATTATTAACTAATAAAACATATATATTAGAAAAGTCAAACACTAAAGTGATGGTGTCTAATGTATAGATATTGGTATTGGTATTGGTATTGGTATTGATATTGGTATTGCTGCTCCTTTAAAGTGACGCAGTATAATAATTAACTGAAAAAACATCCTTGAGCTGGCTGTGAAATTTCTACACATTACAATTTACAACTGGCACCATGAAGTGCTTTGATTCGCTTGGTGCCCAAGATATCTTTTATATTGGCTAAGGAAGGCCTTAGGCAGAAGCTGTTTTGGGGAGGTATGGATTTTGAAAGTTCCACCGATGAGCGCAGTCAAAAAGTACTGGGAAGATATCGTAGGAACTAGACATATAATATTCCAATGAACAATGACTCCCCAGGGTGACTTGTCTTATAATAAATTTTTTTTTGTTTATAGGTTATAAGTTTATATTTAGTATCATAACATCCCACAAGTTATATTTTAATTTTTGAAGAACTCAGAGAAAAGTTTAATTGTTAAAGAACAACAATTAAAAGCTAATTCATTAAAAGGACAAAAATTAAAGATTAATTTATTTGAAGAACAAAACTTGCAATTTTGCGCATTCTTTTTCCTTATCGCCTTATAGACATCCATTTATCAAATAAACAAAGAATTTGAAAGGACGATCTTCAAAATAAACACACGATACCAATAAGTTTTTACCCTCTTTTGAAAAGAATATATTTATTTGTTTTGGCACTATCTGTTGACCCTCATCAAGGGTGGCACAAACAGTTACACATTTCTCTCAAAACTTTTCACTTCATTTTCTTAACGTCATAACCGCTACATTGTACTCTAAAATCATCTTCCCACATATCTTTTCCTTTTTTTTTTTTTTCTTCAAAAGAAATGTCAATGAAAATGCAAAATGAGTACCATATCTTGGTAACAATTGCACTATTATTATTTTTAGTAATATTGCATCATCAATCATACGCTATGCAACATTTGGTTGGTGACTCAATTTGGACTATCCCTCCCACTAATAACTTCTACACCAATTGGTCTACTTCCCAAGTTTTCCTCCCTGGAGACACTCTCTGTATTTATCTTAACTCTTTTAACTTTCAAATTTCGAGAGTCTAAACAAATTCTTTATTGACCGTGACGATCTTTTCATATACCTATTATTTCTTTTTAGGTAGTTTCTTCATATGTAATTATAAAATAATAATAATAAAAAAAACTTAAAGATTCCATCCCCTTTAAATATTTGAATCAGACACTTTCAGATCTCGAGAGACAAACGAGTTTTTCTTTATCGAGATATTTCCATATGTTTTTTAAAATATTTTAATCAAGAATTATAGTGACTTTATAGTATATTTTCTACATAGTTTTTTATTTAAAAAACTGTAAAGATTTCATATTTGAATTAATGATAGTTTGATTCTCGAAATTTGAACGGTGTCGCTTAAATTTGGCCATTCGGAGAGGGGCTAACTCTTGCTTTGCTTTACTTTACTTTTACTTTTGTGATGATTCTTAATGTTATTTTTGTATATATGCAGATTTTGAGTTTGATCCAGAATTTTACAATGTGATGCAAGTATCAAGAAGAGAATACGGTTATTGCACGGCTAATCAGCCTTACAAGGTATTTAGTGATGCTCCAGTGAACATTACATTGATGGAGCCTGGGGTATTTTACTACATATGCACCATCTTAAATTATTGTGCACTAGGCCAGAAATTTAGTGTCACTGTCCTTCGAAATTCGTCTGGTAACTCCGCACCATTGCAAACGCCCTCGCCTTCCTCCTGGCAGATTCAGGATTTAAAATGATTTAATTTTAGTGAATTTATGATGGAGTTTTCTATGGATAGTTTTATCTTATGTTTAATTTGAAGAGTGTGAATGTGTGTCCCTTGTTATTAGGAAGTTGAGTTAAATATTCACAAATAACCACTTTCAACTCCTCTCAATGCAACATAGCTATTGTGACGGAGGTTTAAATTTTACTAGTGAAATTCTACAATATAGTTCTATTTTTATAAAATTAATCTAGGAAATGAGATCTCGTAGTCACTGTTATTATTGAAATGACACATGGTTTTGTAGATCGATGAGCCGATCATATAACTAAATTGAATCATTTTAATTAACGATTGAATACTCCAAATTCGTTCATTGGTTAACTCAGATTAAGGCCGTCAATCGGTGGGTTCGAGCTGGGCTGGTCCTAAACAATTTGGCCTTGACAGTCCCGGTTCGATTCGGGTTGGGTAATTCTGGGCCCATCCCAAATGGGCCGAGCCAGTCCGGAATGATTTATTTGATCCGGTCTGACCCGATCCATATAAATAGTGTCTGGTCTGAACCATTTATGAACAGTGACCGTTTAAAAGAAAAATTAAAAGTGTTTAATTCATAAAAATATATATTTATATAATTTAAAATTAGTACGAATATACAAGAGTTATTAATAATATTTACGCATATACTAAAAATATATACTATCTACTAACGATAGATATATATACTAAAGTCTGCGGTATATAATATATACAATACTAAGGATATATAATAAAGTCTAAATATACTAAGGGATATATACTAAGAATACTATATTAAACATATTAAGAATATACAAGATATACTAGATATATATATATATATATTAAAAGAAATTTATTTTTAAAACAGATAATACTCAGGTAAAATCCTTTATATATAATAATCTTCCTTCAAAACCAGAATATAAACGATTTATTAGATGAAAAATGTTATTTTCTGAATATTCTTTTGATATTGAAATTATATCTACTAACAAAAATATTGTAGCAGATTTTCTCACTAGAGATGGAGAAACAAACAACAGATGTTACAACAATTTACAAGATATTGATAAAGGATTCAAGGATATACAGATAGCTATTTCTAATATCATTGAAATAGCCAATTTTGACTGCGAACAACAGATTGCTGACAAATTACTCAGTATATGCTCCCAGATTACGTCCAAAATTGGACAATGCAGTGATTCTTATGATATTATTAATAATTTGATAAAAATACAAAAGAATGATAATATTCCTGTAGACTACCAGATAAATATGAAAGATTATCTTTAAGACTTCAGTTGCCTAAAAAAGGAATTACTTTGGGATCTGATAAGTTAAAAATGATGAACCATCAAGAACAGATGATGAGAGATTT
>JBDJHY010000007.1:1837376-1851470 GCA_039654485.1 Withania somnifera
CTAAAGTGATTCTTGCTTGATAAGATCTGAATGTTGAAAGAGATGAGGTTTGGATTTGTTTGTCATTTCATGATTTCCATTTTGAGCCAGCCGGCTAATTGAAACTTATACAACTGATCTTGGTCAAGACTTGCTAATTTGTTGCATTGACATTTTTGGTCTTTTTCAGTTTTTCCATTTATCGACTGGTACTCGATCTGCTCTTTGTAGATTAGGACTCATGCTATCAGGAAGGCTCATGAGAACATCGATAGGACCTTGAAGGCTGCAGATGTTATACTGTGCCAATTTGACCTTTCTCGTCAGGTTTGCTTTAACTTCTGATATGTGTCATTGATTTGTCCAATTCTAGTACAAAAATTGTTTTGTTTGTGCTAAACACGACATGCGTTTAGTGGCAGATTTTGGCATTCTATTTATGACCAGTGGAAATATTTCGGGTTTTCCAATAAATAGCAGTGCGGGGATTAGTTCGTAAAAATAACTATCAGGTGCTCATAAATTTGATTCCTATTTGACTTTTACATGGAGATGATATGGGTAGTGCCTAATCAATAAATTTCAGATGTCACCTGCAGGAATTATCTAAGTATCCTAGAAAATAAGAGGGAGTAGTTTGAGGCTGGATTTATTTCACAATAATACCCCAGTTTTTTTGAACCTCGACAATAGTGCCCCAATTGACTTGGGATCTAACCGGTAAAGATGTTATCAGTAGAACAGAAAAAAGTGTTTAGGATTTTTATGGATGAAAAGATGCCTTCAAGCAGATTTTTGCTGGGCATATAGTTGCTGTCTGCCACAATGTAGCATTTTTTGTATTTTTCTTAGTAACCGAGAAATCCCCGATGGCTGATGGCTGCATGATTGGAAAATTGGTACTACTTTTGCAACAGGATACGAATCCATGATGTGTGCCTAACTCACACATCACGCTAGCACTCTTACCACTAGACGAACACTTTGTGATTAGTAGTACTGCTGGTTTTATTAATTAATGGGTTATGCCGAGTTCAGTAAAGGACGCGTTGCATAGTTGAAATTTCAAAGGGAGAGAAAAACCAGGGGATGGGATATAACCGCACTAGCTCTTACGTGGGTTGCGTGGGGAGGAATAGGAAGACCCTTTGAAAGGGTCGACAAAGAGATGTTCCACACGTGGAAAATGGCCTCTTGTCTCTCGAGTGCACCATGAGGTGTTTGTATAGATGAGTAGGTGACTTTTGTGAAGAACCATATTTTGGTGTAGGTTTCCCTACTGTTTGGTATACTGCTCGTATTCGGGGATTCCCCCACCTTTAATAAAATAAATTACATAATAAAAAATAATAATTGGCAACTCTTATGTCCCTCCGTAGTCATTCTTTGTTGTTTCCTGACAGTTGGAACTGGTCTTATCACTAGTAGGGATCAGAATCAGTGAAAGTTTTTTCTAGACATACATGACATAACATAAATTATAATTGTTTTTTTTTTCCGGTACTTGACATAATAATAGTTAAAATGATTCATAAGAATAAAGACTCCATCTTTGTTAAAATGATTCATAAGGATAAAGACTCTTATCTTTGTTAAAATGATTCCTAAGGATAAAGACTGCATCTTTGAATGTTACCAACTTTTTGCTTCTTAATTAGTTTTGATCATTAAATATGCAATATGAAGGCTGAGAGAACTTGCCCTAAGTTTTAGCTAAGCACTATTAGTAATATAAAACAAACATTTTCGAGCATGCTTTGGGTGATCAGTGGTTTGCAATTCCCAACTTGCTGTGAAAGTGAAACTGACTCTTTAGGAATGTTATAAAGAAGAAGCTACAGCCAATACCTTAAGATAAATGCATTACTGTAAATGACTATGTCTTGGACAAAACGAAAGGATTTAAAAAGTGCTTGTTAAAGTGAGGAGACCTGTCATATTGGTCACATTAACTCCATTGTGTAGGTGTTTGAGTTAATTAAACGAATCAATGTTATTCGATCATATGGGAATAATTAATGACAAGTGATTGAGCAAGGACTATTGGGGTTAATCATTAAACCATTGATTAGTATCATTGGAATCTTACCAATGGTTAATTGACAAGAAAATTGGACAAAATGAGAAATGTAAATTTTGAACTAAAGGAATCTGCCGGCAGTGAAGTCCAGCAACAACGCGAACCTTGGTGTCAAAAAGCTTACTAAGGCAGTGTTAGGCGAAAAATACAAAAAAGCTCTGAGGTCCACTAAGGTTTAAGGGCAAAGCACAAATAAATCGTGAGCTTTAATGAAGAAAGGCGCAAATACAACGTACCAGTGTAATCCTACAAGTGGGGGTTTGAAGAAGGTAGTGCGTATGCAGACCTTACACCTTCCTTTGTGAGTTAGAAAGGCCGTAAACCTTTGGCTCAAGAAAAGCATATCAAAGAAGGTTGGATAAGGAAATACAGTAGTAAAGAAGGTGTATTGAGAACAATATAGAAAAAATAGTAGGAACAATAAATAATATGATAACCAAAGCAAAAAAAACCAACAGGTTACACTGGAGTCCAAGAATAATGTAATAAGAGAGTCATAATAATGATACTAATAAGGAAAGCTAGACAACACTTGACTACCTACTAACCTTCTTCCCAAATTCTAAACCTCCATATCCTCCTATCTAAGGTCATATCCTCGGTAAATGTTAAGGTCCTATCTAATCACTCTCCCCAATACTCTTCGGCCGTGAGCGCCTTGTCGCCTTTGGCGCGAGGCGAGGCGAGGCGAGGAGAAGGTTTACTGCCTTTCATGGCTGTGGCATGGCGATGTTCAAAAGGAGGCCCAAAGGACAGAAAGGTGACAAGGTGACATGGCGAGGCAAGGCGACGCATTTTCATTATTTTCTAAAAAAGGCGCTAATTAGGGTTCTAAAAGGTAAAAATATTTTTTACGTCTTTTATTTCTAAATTTCCAGCAGCTATTCACTCGTACCAGCGACTTCTCTTCACTTCTCCTTGTCGACACACAGTACCACCAGGCTACCAACGACTTCTGTTCTCTGTTTTCAACCTCTGGTAAGTCTTCAGCTTCTTCTCTTATTCTTTTCTTCATCTTCTATTTGTTTCTTCTTCTTCAGTTCTTCTTCTCTGTTTTTTTTCTTCTTCTTCAGTTCTCCTTCTCCTTCTTCTCTGTTAATCTCTATTTTTTCTTCTTCCAGCTCTCTGTTTTTTCTTCTTCTTCTCAATTTTTTTCTGAGAAGACATTAACCAGACCAGTGAACTGGTTACTGGTTAAAGTTAAACTTAAATCCCCTGTTTTACCTCTTTCTAATTGGTAATATAACTATATACTATTTAATAATATAATTATTTGTCTATATTCAGCTATTTCAATGAGATTTTAGTTATTTATATAGAATTAAAATATTTTAATTTTTTTGTATTAATTAGCACCGCGTTTCAAAAAGACGAGCGGCGAGCAGCATGGCGAGGCAGAGCCTTGTTGCCTTTCGCCGTCCAAAACACTGCTTCGGACTATCCCTATCTATTCTCAGACCCATCATAGCCGACCTCTCGCACTTCTGCACTGGAGCATCTTTGTGTATCCTTGTTACATGCCTATACCATCTCAGCCTCTCTTTGTGATGTCAAGATTGGCGTTTCTGCTGGTTTCACAACCAACAAATTCCTTCGGTTGCAAATTTACATTTCTCACTTGGTCTTATTTCTTGCTAATCAGTTATTGGTAGATACTACTGATACTAATCATTTATAAGATACCAATAGTACTAATCATTGTTTAATGATTACCGCATCAAACATTGCTAGTAAATCCTCCAAATAATTCAATAACATTGATTCGTTCAATTTGTACGAACACTTCACTTTGAAGTTATAATTTTTTCCAAGCTATACCAATGTTAATTTCAAGTGTTCCCATGAATTTGTTACACACGTGACTCGGGTTTGATTAAATTGCATCCTTAAGCTCGAGATTTGTTCGATTCAATTATAAAAATTAACGGGTCTTGACAATATTTAGGTTTTTAAGGATGTGCGCCATAAAGCACCTTAGGAAAATTTAGTTTATATTGCAACAATAATTTGGTTCTACTTCTATAGTTAGGTGTAGGTCACTGGCAACATCACTTTTTGATGCATCGTTGGAGAAGCTTTGAGTTTGGGAGTGGCCTTGAGATGAAGTTATGGACCACCACATATGTGATGTGTCAATCGCGGTTGTACGTGTTTCAGTAGAGTTGTATGGTGAAATGAATGATCTAATGTATTGTTCTCCTTCATTAAGGCCTAAAATGGCCACTTTCGCATTTCTGCTGCCTACTAACCAAATGGTGGACCTCAGCATCCTAGCCTTCTGATGTGCACCACACTTCAATATTCTTGGAGGGTTTCTTCTTGTTATGTTTCTATTTCCAATTTTCTTTGTGTATAAAGTATTAGGATTTGTACTCAAAGGCAATAGTATGAATTAGTCATTAGTTCTTGTTGCCTATTGTTTCGGAATAGTCATTAGTATTTAACCAACCTAGAAGTGCTAAAAATACAAGAACCACAGAAGGAAAAGTGAATATGCCTTCTCCACACTAAGTCCAATCTGGCAATCTTGAAGGTTTGGCTATTGGAAAAGACATTTTTTGGTTTTTTTTTTACTGTGGTGTCCAGGTTAGCTTTCGCGCACCTCGACTAGATACGGAGGATACTTGCTGCCTTCCACCAGCAATAGGTACCAGGTAACTCTGTCCACCAAGGCTATAACAGATGGGAAGAATCACCTAGTATTTTTTCTCTCTGCTGGAATTTGAACCTGAGACCTTAGACCTCATGGTTCTTTAACCCACTTCATTGACCACTTAGCTGCACCCTTGGGTGCATTTTTGTTCTTCTAGTAAACTAGGGAACCCAAGCCGTAGGGCTTTTGGTCTAGTGGTAAGAGCGCAGTGCATGATGTATGGGTTAGGCCCACATCACGACTTTGAACATTGTCACAAGCAAAATTTAGTATTTATGTGGGAAAGACTAGAGGACGGGCCAATTATCTACCAAGTTTCGAACTGTGCACCATGGATCCACAGTCCTCAAGGATTTCCCAATTATTGAAAGAAGTAGGAGAAAAAGAAAAGAAAACCGGGGAGCCCATATATGGGAGAAGCTGAAAAGCTAAACATATTTAACAACTCAAAATATAAGAATTGAGAACTACAGAAGGAAAAGGGAAAATGCTTCTTAATAGTAAATATATTCCTTTTCCAAGAATTTCACTGGAATGTGGTTCCAAATGGGGCTTTTTCTCTATGTTAGAAGATATAGGTTAACACAATCTTCTCTGGCGGTTAAAAGGAGAAAAGGAAAGAAGATCCACTATCAAAATGTAGTCGTCCCTTTCTAGTCTAATGCAAAACTGAGTTAAATATTGAAATACTCATTTCAATTTGGAGCTTCTGAGCTCATGGTTCCATCACATGTAGGCGGAGGCTAAAATACTTAAAGGCCCAAGCGAGGACCTAGAAAGTTACCTTGAAGCAATTGAACAACTGAAAAAAAATATTCGCTTCTTCACCAACAACAAAAGCTTCAAGAGTAGCGATGGTGTGCTCAACAGTGCAAATAGTTTACTTGTCAAGGCTATTTCAAAGCTTGAAGAGGAGTTTAAGCAGCTTTTGTCATCTTGCAGGTTTGTTGAAATTCTTGCCATTTAAATTATCATTATTAATATTCTTAGAGAAAGTAAACCATGCAGAAATACACTTTCTCATCAAAACAGAAAAAAAGCATTTCTTTCATAATATTATCTTGATACCTTGTCCTATTTTTCCGTGTTATTACTATTATTCTCTTTATTCATAAATAACTAAATCCTTTATCCTTATTTGCAGGGTTATCAATTTCTTAATATTCAAATATCAATGGTCATCCAAAAATAAATAAATATTCAAATATCGCTGGTTATAGTTGATTAAAGTGTACTTTTTATCTTTAATGCAAATTATAGCTGTAGCATATATGGGAACTAAATATTCATTTACTCTTCAAGTTTACCTTTATGCAGTCTGTTGTTGAGGATTAGTAATATTTTTGGGTTTGAGATTCATTTCTGACTAGCCTTCTCATGAAGATGTTTCTGTCTTTTCATAGCCATTTTGGGCTTTATGTTCTCAATAATCACCTTGTCAGTGGGTCTATATATACTGATTATGCGTAGCCAATTAGCTTTGTTTTAGTTTTAAAAGTTAAGCCCCAAACACCTTGAAGTCGTAGGTTGCATTCTCCCTAAAAGTAGTAAGCTCTGTTTTCTATTATCGTAAGTTCTAGCAGAAGTGTTGGCGGCTATATCTATGTTTTGGCGATGCTGTTATTTGTCACTTTCTTTGCAATAGTTTTATGTTGTACTCCTCTGCTTGCTGAGCAGCAGTGAAATGTGGTTGGCGTTATTTGGTCCATGTGCATGCTGTTATTCCTTAGTTGCCGTGTTATCTTTTTACATTCAATTGAGCTTTGACTTAATCCGAGTTCTGCTTTTTCAGCAAACCCGTTGAACCAGAACGTCTTTTTGAATGCCTTCCAAATTCAATGCGACCATCATTGGGATCACCAGGAGATCAGGACTCTAACAGTAAGAGCCATTTGAGCCATGGTGAGCATAATAATGGAACAGATAATACTGTCTATACTCCACCAACTCTTATCCCTCCAAGGATCCTGCAGCTATTGCATGATCTATCTCAACAGATGGTTCAAGCAGGTGATCAACCACAGCTGGTAAAGATATACAGGTAAATATCTGTTATTTAACTATAGAAGTATTAAACTATACTATCTTGAACAGTCAGCATTTTATGTTAGCTCACCCACTGCTGTAAATAGCTGAATCCTTTCTTTAAGACAAAAATAAGGTTGCTCGTAACCTTGAGAAATTAAAAGAAACAACGAAAAAGAACAAATATAATTGCGTTGACTCCTCGTTCTTGATCAATCTAGATCCAATATTCTCAAATAGTAATTGTTGAAATGTGTGATCGATCATCTCATGTAAAAGCTTAATCTGAATTTGTTAGAGGGAGTATGCTTTTCTTTACTTAATTATTTCTTCAACACATTCCCTCATGCGTGGGGCTGTTATATTTTCATGGGCCAAGTACATAGAAATTCTTTTGAGTAATAGGTGATAGTGCAACTCGAATCCAGGGCCTTTGCCTGCCGTGATACAAGATAGAAGTATGTGGCCCTCTCATCTCGAAAAGCTGTAGAGAGGGAGTACATTTTTATTTACTTATGTGTTCCAACAGTAATCCAACACTTTTTTATCAGAAAATATAATTTTCACTTAAATCTGGCTAAATTAATCTGGAGCTCAGAACTGCACATGTAACGGTCTCATGTAATTTTTTATCGCGCAGACTTTAGCTTATTGTTTTTCATCTATTCATTTTTATCATCCCTAACTCTATGTGGTTTTTTATGTTCTTCTGAACTTTAAATGTCCTTGGATATATGTGGTGCTGTTCGATTAGTCTGTGCAGTTAATCTATATACTGAAAGGAAAAAATCTACTACTGTCACAAAATTGAACTTGCTTTTCAAAGGTATCCTCTCCCAGTCTGACTGCAAACGGCTGCAGTGAAGCATTATAATTTTTCAGTGTCTTCAGCCGAATGTTGCATACTCTCATGTCGTCATTGGTGTCACTATTTACCCATTTAGAGATTCAATGACTCATGGACTATTAGTTAGAAACTTTTTACTGCTCTGGAGGTCCCATCGAAAACACCAAATAGCTGATTTAGGTATATAGGTAGATTCTGGTCTGGTCACTGCCAAAGTTACGGATGCATTGGCAACACTGGCATCCATGATAAGATATGCATTCCCAAGGGAGTGGCCACCCGACACGATAGAACAAGTAAACAGCCTGGTGTAAGAATGGATATACTATTGTTGATGGTGGTGAAGGAAAGCTTGCTTTGGTAGATCAGTAAAAGGAAAAAAGGAAGAAATAAGAAGGCTTAATGTCTGACTTGCTCTATTTTGTAAAGCCAGCCTCTTTACTTTGCAGTTTTCCATCTAAACACCTGTATTCTTGATTTCCTCACTTGGCCGGACATGAATAACACACTCAATCTATGTAAGATAAAATCATGACATGAGCCATCGTCATTTTCATCAACCTAAAACCAAAAAAAAACCCTAGCTATCCTAAGCAGTGCCGCTGCTGCCACCATCCCCAGCTAACTCCATTGCCGCTCTCGAGCACCTCCTCACACACTCTCATCTCAAAATCACAAAGAAATCCAGCTAAATTTCTTCTCCTTTTTCAATTTTATTTCCATAATTGAAACTTCATACATTCACCTCTTCTCTATTTCTCTCCTTTTCAGTAACACAACAAAACCACCACTATTCACCTCCCTCATCACCCAACACCATGCATCACCACTGTCTGATCTTTAGCTCGATATTGACTGAGCCTACAGTTAGAGAAAGATATTATCTATCTTTTTGAACATACTTGAAGTTAAGAACTGTAAGCTGTCAGGTCAAAGTTCGTATTTGAAGTTTGCCTCTGCATGACAAATGTCTTCCTCCTCATTTTCCAATAACAAAGTCAAATAGGCTTGACCTTTTTTCTATGCTTTTGGCCTAGGAAACGGATGAAATGAGCTCGTCCACCACTTCTCTTCGATACTTCTTTTACTCCATGCCCTTTCCACATGTGCTTTGTGCACCATTGGAACTTTGCTCTCTTATTTTTCTCAGGTATAGAATCCAGATAAGGTAATGAGGGATTTGGTCTGTTTCAAACCCAACAAAATAGCTGATGTAGACACCATGGTTGTTTAGAAAGACCAACAAGAAAGATCACAAGTTCAGAACTAAAATAGGAACATCCCCATCAAGAAATCGGTTTAAGAACCTCAGAACTGACCTGACCATGCATTGATTTTAGATTTCCCGGTTCCAACTCCAATCAGTGCCAAATAAAAGAAAGGAAAAATAGCTTGCGGTTAATTAC
Source organism: Withania somnifera (assembly GCA_039654485.1). Lineage (NCBI taxonomy): Eukaryota > Viridiplantae > Streptophyta > Magnoliopsida > Solanales > Solanaceae > Withania > Withania somnifera. The sequence goes on from JBDJHY010000007.1 coordinate 1,846,367, forward strand.
GGTAAAAAGTAAAAAGCAGCCAACATTATAGCTTAGAAAGAATCTAATAAACCAAGAACAAAATACATCTAGATTTGAGAACATGATTAGAATCAGCATGAATAGCTATAACATGAAAACATGGATCTACAGAGTTGTAATTGTCTGACATGTCTAATTCTACCATTAGTTGAAGAGTCTTATTCTTCTAGCTATCATATATCTTCGCTAGCAATACTGCCGATAATTTGTTGTGGTAATACTTTTAAACAATTGCATTTTACCCTAACTACACATACAAAGACGCACACTAATTAAATGTTTTTTGTTAACCAAAGAGTGTGTAATAAATATATCAATCAAATCCTTAGCCGAGCCAAGCGAATAAATATTTATGCTAATATCTGTAATAATGAACCGGAAAATTTTCTAGCTGGGGACTGGGTTCCAATGGTGAGATTCCTGAAATCACTGTTATGTTTAAGAGATATAGCCGACTCTTGAGCCTAGTTCAAATGCATAAATTGGAAATCCTAGTCGATGAACAACATGATTCTTTGCGGCAGGTGATGGAAGGTTGAGGTCTCTCTAGTGGGGTCGTAGATTGTTGGATTAGTAGAATGTACCATTTTGAAGATTCTTGTATACATCTCACATCAATTTTCTGTTAAAGCTAATGCAACAGATTCTAAACTGGCACTTCTTTTAGTTCATTTGTTGCCTTCTTTTCTCATTGGTTCAATTTATAAATTGCTCCCGTAGGGACACACGTTCTCCTGTTCTGGAAGAAAGTCTTCGCAAGTTGGGAGTGGAAAAACTTAGTAAGGATGACGTTCAGAAGATGCAGTGGGAAGTTCTGGAATTTAAAATTGGCAATTGGATTCATTTTATGCGGATTGCCGTAAGTTTTCTTTAACACCTCATTAAGTTGAAACATATTTGGCATTTGATTGTCCTATGATAATCAAACAGGTCAAATTGTTGTTTGCTGCTGAGCGAAAAGTTTGTGATCAAATGTTTGAAGGATTTGAGCAGCTCAAAGATCAATGCTTTGCTGACGTTACTGCTGGGAGTGTTGCTGTGCTGCTTAGTTTTGGTGATGCAATTGCCAAAAGCAAAAGATCACCTGAGAAGTTGTTTGTGCTTCTAGATATGTATGAAATAATGCGGGAACTTGACTCAGAGGTATGAAAATTTAGCAACAAGCTTTGATTTGTTGCGTTGTAACAAAGTGGTAAAGGTTGATCTGAAGTCGTTAACCTTTGTTGCTCAAGTTCTCAATCAGGCGTCAATGTCTTTAATGTGGTGACAGTTGGTTAAGTTAATAGCATATAAAGTATAGGTTGAGCAAGTTGTTAATTGATATTAGACACAGATATTAGTCTTTAACTGGGGGTGTTAGCACATTGTTTGACGCATATGCATTGATCGATTCAGAAAATTTCAGCATGATGATAAAACATGCTCCTGGTTCTTTCATAAGGTAGTAGTTGATTTCGATACGGTTGTGCCATCTTACTTTGTACTAATAGGCTTAAAAGCTACCCATTATCTGACAGATATAATAATCTCAAGTATGCTAGTCTATAGCCGATAGACTGCTTACTGTTAAATGGATTTGGTGTGTATGGTATTTTGCACAGTGTGATACCATGTTGATGACATGACAATAATAAATGGAACATCGGTACCTACTAGAATAGTGTGGTGCAAGTGAAGTAAGCACACCCCTGGTGATCAACAATCTTTCTTCTGTATTTCTTCTTGTTCTTTGATATAGTAATACTTAATTATGATCATACGTTACTTGAACCATTTGTTTCATATGTATATGCATGTGTGTGTATATACATATATTTTACTATATTGAGTGTATATATAATAAGCCTCGGGTGTAAGTATTTAGTTTACATAGTTTGGCCTGCTATGGTGCTGTTCTTCGCTCTTTGTCGAGTGAGGTTTGAGCTTATGTTGGCTTAGATAGGCCTCTCTTAGAGTTCTGCTGCATTTGTTGCATCCTATATCTTTCTAATAGACCCCACAATGTTTTAGGGGTATATTTCATCTTCGCTCACTCTGTAATCTGTTTCCAGCTTTATGGTTTGAGCCACATATGAATGATGTGGATCTTATGCAGATTGAATTACTTTTTAGAGGTAAATCTTGCAACGAAATCAGGGAATCTGCTTTTGGTTTGTCAAAACGACTTGCTCAGACAGCCCAAGAAACCTTCCGTGACTTTGAAGAAGCTGTTGAGAAAGATGCAACCAAAACAGCCGTCTCAGATGGAACTGTCCATCCCTTGACGAGCTATGTGATAAATTATGTGAAGTTCCTGTTTGAGTAAGTTTTCTCAACTAAATGATGTCCTTTACGTTAATATACATTGAAAGTTTCTACCTAGTTGATATTACTAACCATGTTTCTTCACTAGCTCATGGAACAACTTGTAGTGCTCTTTACCCAGTTTAATGTGCCGTAATCTTAGTTTTTCCATAAATGGGAGAATTGTGTGAAACTAGTTCAAACTACCATGTCCTGCATTCTGGTTCTCTTGAGTTTTCTCTCTTAAGGTTTATGGACAAGATGCTCAATTTAAAGTTTCAGGGATGCTCATATTAATGCAGGCAAATGCGTCAGATAAGACAAGTTACAGATTTACTGATCTAGAAGTGAGGTATAGGAATAGCGAGCTTAGGTCATGAGTCATTTAGAAAATTTTTTAACACAAAAGCAGAGAAGACTCTCTTAAATATGTAAATTTATATGCAAAATAGATCATAAACTACTAAGGAATTTGCAAGTTGCTTCATCACAAGATTGTAAACCAGTGGTCAGAATCAAGGCCTTTGCTTGATGTGAGTTGGCTGTTGTATCAGAGGTAAGGAGCAACTATGCTGTTGAACATAACGTTGTGAGAAAGGAAACCAGAGCTCAGAGGGGATGCTCTATCGTTCCAAATTCTCGATATGTGTTCTACAGAGCAACAGCAACCCATGTGCTTGATAGGGTAGACACCTCAGATGGAAGATTGGAACGAGATTCTTCTTTTTATTTTTTTTATTGTACAGCACCCTGTGACACATTTCTTCTTTTGCTTCTACTGTTTATATATTGGAATAAAATGTTTTTGTCAAAAAGTAGATGCCTATAGGTGAATAAGCTAGATTTTTGAAACTCAATAATGAATTGGTAGGATCTATTGGAATGTGTTAGTATTGATGAATTAGAACTTGAATGGTTGCTTAATTAGAGGGTGGGTCCAGTGGAATACAGTTTTTTGTTGGAATTGGATAAGGCATAAGTTCAGCGAAGTCGCATAATTGGCATATCTGGAAAGCTGAAAGGTGTGTTTGAGTGAGACATCGCTTATAAGCGAAGATTGATCATATGACCGTTTATCAGGTTTTGACATCTGGTTCCTGAATAATGTGCTAAAGTACAGTTTGAGTATATAATATTCAAGAGCACTTTTAATGTTCTAGGTAAGTAATTTCTGCAGTGATTGTAAAAAGTAGAAGGAAGAAACCATAAAACAGGAGATAAGGTGAGTGAGGCAATCAGGTATTAAAAAAAAGACACAAAAGGATTGTCATAATTTGCAAATGATTATCCAAACTGATTGAGATACGTAAAAGATTAGTGTGGAAGGGATTGACCATTTGTCTAGTGTGCAAGACTCGCGCATTATGTAGTTTTACACTGGTTTCTGTGGGTAGAGTGGCTATTGTTGCTTCTATTTAATTTTAGCAGCTACATGGCATCATGCTTTATTACTATCTGACATGAAGGGAGATAAACGTGCTTTTATTTTGTTGAAATGTTTGTTAGGTGTATCACTATGGATGTGCTCAGCTTACACCTCTTCTCTTCTCAAACAGTTAAGTCTACTGTTAGAAAATAAATATAACCAAAAAGTGTGCTTGGGTGGGAGGTCATTGTAAAAGTCCTTCTCTTCTCTTGCATGTTGCTTTCTTCTGGAACAACATGTTGACTAGAAGGAAATTTGGGATAGGAAAAAAGAACAGAAGTGGCTTATTGCGTATTTTTTTTTTTTGCTTTTCAGTCTTTGTTGAGATAATTTCCCTGATGAGTTGCTTGGTTCCTTTTGTTCAGTTATCAATCAACATTGAAACAACTATTCAAAGAATTTGAAAATGGAGACTCAAATTCTCAACTTGCTGCTGTCACGATGCGCATAATGCAGGCTCTTCAAACCAATTTGGATGGGAAATCTAAGCAGTATAAAGATCTATCTCTGACTAACTTGTTCCTTATGAACAACATTCACTACATGGTCAGATCTGTTCGCAGGTTCGCTGCATAGACTGTATATACTCGGTGACAACCTCAATAGTAGTGGCATGTTTGCTTGGAATTAGTGCTTATAATTTGTAACTTCCAGGTCTGAAGCCAAGGATCTATTGGGTGATGATTGGGTTCAAAGACATCGGAGAGTTGTACAGCAACACGCTAATCAATATAAAAGAATTGCTTGGTCAAAGGTATTAGTTTTCTTGCCTCTCCTCCCCATTACTTCTTATCTCAAAGAAAGGAAACAAGAATTACAACATACCCAGAGTAATCTCACAAGTGGGGTCTGGAGGATAAGATGTACGAAGACCTTATGTAGGGTAAAAAAGTTGTTTCAGATAGACCCTCAACATAGAAGGAAACAATGAAGAAAATTGAGACACAGGGAAGAAGCAACATTTTAAATCTGAGCTTACTCTCTGATCAGAATTTTTTTTAATGCTATTAAAAATGAAGTTAAGTTAGTGATATTATCATAAATGAGTAACTTTTGACATGATGATGTGGTTGTGATTTTTCTTGTATTTGCTACTCGATTTGTTTTCTATAATCTGATCACTTCACTCCATGAGTTGAATTACTTTATGACTAATATTTTCCAAACTTTTCCCATTTTGAAAAACATCTTTTCTGGGGAAACAAGTTCCTTAAATATGAAGAAAATGACTTCACTAATGGAGGCAGGGAAAACAATTCTCATAATGGAGATTTCAAGTTTATCGTCCCCCCCCCCCCCAAGTTTATCTGTGGTGGTATTTTACTATTTAGAACTCTGCTTGTGCTTGCTGACATTGTCGATCCCTAGCATATA
>JBDJHY010000007.1:1900890-1916232 GCA_039654485.1 Withania somnifera
CCATTGGGTCGTTTTGCTGTGAGAGACATGAGGCAAACTGTTGCTGTCGGTGTTGTCAAGAATGTTGACAAGAAGGATCCAACTGGTGCCAAGGTCACCAAGGCTGCCCAGAAGAAGGGAAAGTGAACAGTGCAGGATGTTTACGATGCTATCTACTCTCATAAGGTGTGCTATGAAGACACTGGTTTATTTAGTTCTGCTATAGTTTGGTGTTTGATTTGCTTATTAGATTCTAGTTCTCTGCCTTGGATGCCTGGTAACCATTCTCAGAATTGGGTACTGGACAGGCGGTGGTGTGCATGATTTTGAGTCTATTTGTATTTTGCTTCTGTTGAGATGCCTTGGTTTTCCATGGTGTAGCTCAGGATTTTGGCTATTTATGTTGCCTAAATTTGAGATCAAAGTTTTCTGCTCTTTACGTTTTCTTGCATTTGTTTCCATGTCTTGCACTTATTTGCTTAAGGTTGCTCTTATGCATTTGATAGGTTTTCTTAGAATTGAGGTGTTGAGATGCAAATTTGATTCCTGGAGCACAGGCAATTAGTTGTGCTTTTTCATTTGTGGCTGTGCAAACTTTCTGATGCACCTTATTAGTCCCTAATATGCTGTAGCATGAGTGATTCGAAAAAAAAAAACATATTAGTCGTGTTCATTTATTACAAACATAGTGTAGCTTATTTTTACCATTTTCATTTTCACCTACCTTGTGTAATATTCCTTCTTTTCTTAGAGAAAGTTTTTTGAGTTTCAACTTATATTATTGCCTAATCCCGATATTAGATTGTTCGCAAGATTTTGGTGACGCAGTTGTGTCAGTTTGTCCTAGTTTTTAAGAGCAATTCTTTGATTAACTTCACAGGGTCAAAATTCAACTCGCTCATATTCTGGTTCAGTTAATAAGCGGGTTGAAAGTGAAGCTGACAACCTAAATTATAAAGGTCGTCAGGTGTTAATATCCACTCTACAGGACATATTTTTTAAACTAAACTATGCTAATAAATTGTCAGGTGTTAATATCCACTTTTCTCCATTTATAAGCGTTAGTTTTGAGGACCGGAAAACCTTGAAACTACTTAGGATACGTAAAGCGCTATATCAAGTGGTCTGCATGTTAAAGATTTCATTTGATCTGATTTATAGGAGATCAAAATTACCGTAATTTCTTCGTGCATTTCTATATAATATAATTTAGTAATGTCATTTTGCTTGGACTGTGTAAATAGTCTTTTTGGGAAAATGCATCAAGTTCCACCTGAATTTAGGACTGAATTTTCAAGTCACCTAGAGTTTGCAGGAAACTTATTACCCCTAATTTTAAACGACAAACATACTCAGCATAGAGTCAGTTTCTGGAAGACTTTGACTCAGGACAATATAATCTAACAAAGCATAATATACAAAGATGATAAAGTATGCCTACCAACAAAGATGATAAAGTATGCCTACCAATAAAAACTAACCTTAGCTCTCTCTCCAAATTTTTTTCTATCTGCCTCTTTCCCTTTTAAAACCTTTTATCGCCAACACAATATGATTTTAAACCACTATAAATAAATCTTTTTGTTCTACTTTTAAAGCATGTATAATGCCACTTTTAAGCAGAGCGTGAATGGGTAAAAAATTACCCCAAAACCAGTATTTATTGCCACGTGGCATTACCATTTCAAAACTTTTATTTTTCTTTTCTTTTCACCATTTTTTTCTTTACCTCAATCTCTTCAAAAAATCACCCTTTTTTTCCTCACTATTTTCAGACTCCATTTTAGGAGGAAACAATATCACAAAATCAAACTTGAAAAAAACCGAGAATGAATCAATAATGTTACTTTTTTTAAAACAAGTAAAGTAATAATTGATTCAGCAACTCCAAATTAAACAAGAAAAATGTCCTTCATGATTATTGATGGGTTATTGCATAGTCGTAATTTTTGAGTATTTCTCCTTGTAATATCTATTGGCCCAACACCAATTAGCTCAATTCGATTGTTGTCATCTTCTTAACCAGCCTAAACCTAAACCTAATATATTAGTATATATATTAGTGTTTGTCCTCTAGTTAATTAACCAAAAAAAAGAATAGAGTTTTCATCTTATTGTTTTTGTACACTAGGGAGAAAGCTAGTTCTTTTGTTCCTCTCTTAATAAAATATCTTTACCCGTAAACCTTTGAGAGTTTGGAGACGCTTCGGGTTGGGTTGCCCCTTAGGCCAATTGGTGGTGCATTTGACTTAGGATGTCCGGAATCAATTAATCAGGCGATCTGAGCCAAAAAACAACAATCTATTTCAATACTTATTACAACAATTTTGTTCATTGGATTTTAGTAGGAGATTGATCAAATTACCAATCATTGCTTTCCCTCTATTCTTTTGTTGCTTTGTGAAAACTCGTTTGAGTATTTTTATCATCACCATGATTTTCTGTAACAGTTACCGAAAATAATTAAGACAAGCCAAGTGTGATAAGATTTTACAACAATTTGTATAATAAAAAACTTTTATGCGATTTAAAGAAAACATTGGTTGGCTCTAACTTTTCCAGAAAACAAGTACTAATGTTTTTCTTTTCTTTATTTGGAACAAAAAACAAAAAATAAAAATAAAACTTAACAGTCCATTAAACAAAAACTTTGTTTTCTTTGTTCCACAGTTTGATGGAATCACCAAAAAGAAACAAGGGAGGCCGAGAAAAAAGAACAAACAACACCACTAGTTCAACAAAAAAACTTTGGTGAGATCATTGCAACGTTTAACATCACACTAATCTTTTTGTCTTTTTCACTAAATGATTTCATAATTTTAAAATGAACTACACCAGAAAATACAGCAAATAAATACTTTGCATCTTATACTCCTCCATTTTTTATCTAATAAAGGAATTAACTTCTCTTTCGGAGAAGACAAAGACGAAAGAGGCCAATAAAGGTTTTAATAAAAACTCACACTGGTACTAGTCATTCTCCCTTATCAGACATTAATAAATACTCTTGAAGAAGCCAAAAACATAGGACAAGACAAATTACAATCAACGCAGGAAACAAAAATTTTCAACCAGTATTTTTTAACAGAAAAAACCTGCCTAAAAATCTATTCAAACACACGATTTGCAAGATTATTGAATTTTTTTCACTAATCAAAAAGTATAATCACATACAAAGAAGAATTGCACCGTATAAGTTCACAATCTATGAATCATACCTTGTTATAAAGAAATATTCCATAACTTTTTGGAGAAAAAATCTCACAAAAATCTTTACAGAAACTTTACCAAGAACTTGAGAGAAGAAAGAAAAACGAAACTTTTTCCGTCTTTTAGAAGAAAAAAATTATGTTAATTTTATTAAAAGAACTTGTTTATAAACCCCAAAAACATAATTTTTCAGGTAGTTGTATCTCTTCCTGTTTACTTTTAAATTAAATATATATTAAAATGTATATTGATTATATAGCTTTTAAATAAAATTTATTATTTGTAATAAATTTAAAGAATTGTACAAAACTTTAAAGTGTAGACAAAAAGGGGTCATCATTATCAGATGTATATATCCATGCATGCATACAGTATAATGATGATAAAAGTTTGTCATAATTGAAAAAAATTGGACTATAGCCTAATAATAATGAATCAACAATTTTGTTGTAACCTAAAAATATAGTGGTTATTTCTTTTAACTTGTAGACAATTGACAAACCACATGTGCTCTCTATAATTTCCTAACTTAAAGGTTATCAAAGATGTGAATTTCATGGGCTTGTGTTTGAGATTCTAACACTATTTAGTTCTAATTTTTTTAATATAATTAATATATTTGTCCTAATTTTACAAGTAATATTTGAATAATATAAAATTATGGAGATCGTGTCTCTATTTTAAAAGATAGAAAAGGTTGTCTTCAATAGTTTCTCGATAAAAAAAATATTTTCAATAGTCCTTCGATTAAAAAATATTTAATAATTTTTAATATATAAATAAATTGAAGTTTTACCCAACTAAGCTATATGTAAAATTTATTTATATTGTAAATCTCTCTGGATGAGTATCGTAATAAATTGACAGTTAATATAAAATCTTATTTATTCGTGATGAATTTTCGAAACAAGATTAGTTAAAAAACTTTTAATATTATTATTATTATTATTATTATTATATCCTTAAGTTTGATGAAACTATGTACTATGTAGCTTATCGGAAACATCAAACATATAAATAAATAAACAAGTTATGCACTAATTTTCATGTTATCTACCATTTGATTCGTTTCTAAAGTCTAATCCATAAATCTGTCAACCGAGAATATAGATTCTTTTTATTCTATTTGATCTTCCTTTTTTAAAAATTGTCAATAGAAATTTTTGTTCCCAATATTTTAACTCATATTAAGATATCTCAATATATTTTAAGTTGGTTTATAAATATTCTCATCCTACATGACATTTTGCACATGTTTAGGGAATTAATTTAAATCAAGTTAAGATGTAGAAATGTATATTTTCAAATTTATATTTCCTTTATTCAGAATTAAATTGTCATTTTTTTATTTAGCACACTCATTAAATAAGCATTTGTTAGTATAGTGATATGTTCATATTACACCTCTTAATTGAATTTGATCATTAGTATTTCAAAAAATCTTAATAATAAATTAAGGATAAAATAGAAAAAAAAATATGTTCTATTTTATATGTAAAAAATGATAACCAAAAACAAAAATTATCATGCTAAATAAATACGAAACAACTCCATAGGATATATATAATTATATATATACCATTAATAATACGACATTTATAGATCATCTGGAACTACAAGTTCAAACTTCAAAGATTATATCCAACCAAGTACAAAGTTCCAAACAAGATTAGGTTATTTTATTAGTGTCTCAATTATTTTTAATTGTCAAGAAATCTCTTCTGATATTTTCCTCTTGTGATTAATTATAAGATTTTATTTAGAAATATTTGAAATTCTTATCTTCATTTGATGTTTAGTAGTTCAACTATATATAGTTTTAATTGTTCTCATTTGAAATCATTGACCTTAATTCTATGATTAGTAGTTCAACTATATATAGTTTTAATTGTTCTCATAATTACTTTCAACTAATTAAAAGAGTTGGTTGCATTTTTATTTAGTCCCTTGTTTATTAATAAATTTGAATTTATTTTTGTGATGTCTAACTAAACATATTTAACTTTTGATTACTTGAAAAATAGTGTATCTTTTTATCCATTTAATTTGCTTGTAAATGATTACAAATTTCCCTAATTATTTTGAACCCTTCCATCATTTATTTGTCCATAAATGTAATTCATTCAATTAATCCATTATAAAAAAAATATCAGAAAAAAGAAAAGGAAACGTTATTTTTACAAACATGAATTTAATTTTTTTTAATAATTTTTCGTAAAAATTGTATCTTTATCCTAGAGCCTCGAAGGAAAGAAAAATCATTCTTTGCTTTGACTTTGATAAAAAAATATGATAAGTTTGTTTTGTTGCCCCATATTAAGGGTAAATAAACTTTTAAATATAGTTCAAATATAGCGTAAGTTTCCTACGTCATATCTCATAATTTGTTTCTAAAAAAAGAGATAGCTCAATGCACTAAGCATCTCATATTCATGCACGGTTCAGAGAAGAATTGTGCCTCTAAGGAATGTGATGCAGGCAACTTACCTTGATCCAAAGCATCAGTGATTGATTTTATGACTTGAACCCATGACCAATAAGTCAAGTGGATACAATTTTGATCGTTGCTCCAAGACTCTCTTTTAATATATCCAAGGATCAAAGTAAGAATTTAGTAATAGTTGAGGGACTAAACGTGCTATTATCCCAACTTTTAATTGATTAAAAAGATTTTTGAAAAATAACCACTAACCACCCTTCATAATGTCCACTTATAAAGATGTGAATGACCAAATTCAGATAATTAGTGGAGCATTTGAGAGTTGAGACAGATATGTTAATATTAATAATACAAGTCAATTAAGGGGCTTGTGACTAATTAATTAACATGCTTTAGGAAAGTGGTCATTCTTCACTCCTAATTAGCATAGTAATTACTAATTAATTCTGACTGATTCAGGTCAATATCATGCTGGTTTTGTCCAAATTAAATTTGTTCCAAAGTATTTGACGCTTTAGAAAAATAAGGAGCATTTCAATTTAGAAAAAAAAATCATAATTAGTGTTACTTGTCCCCAGATTTACTAAAAATAATGAGATTTTATCTTTTTTACGAAATGTAGCAGCTTTTTTATTTCAAAACGTAGGGAAATATACTGTATTAGAGCGCAGAAAACAGTAAAATGTAACAGTTTAGTGAATTTGGTGAATGTCCATCCAATGAATGTCGTGAAGTTAGTGAAAGTTCATCCAATAAATGTTAGACTTGATATGTATTGTATTACGAGGGTCGGGGATAATAGATCCACCTCTCTATCCTTTTAACTCCACTTAAATATCAAACGTCCTACAACAAAAGCTCAGAGATAATTGATCCTCCACCTGCACCCCTCTATCTTTTAACTTCACTTAAATACCAGACTTAGTTCACATGGCACGAGGGACGGAGCCACACTCGTTGAAGGGTGATCAGATGTACATCCTTTGTTAGAAAATTACGTGGTATATATAGGTGAGATGTTAGGTCTTATTAAATTTTGTACACCCTTAATATAATTGGGAAAAAAAAATTATACATCATTTGATAAATTCATGGCACAGGACTCGAACCTCAACTATTCCCAACTTGAACTAAACTTTTAGTATTTCCATTTTTTTATTTTTTCTGGTCTCATTTCATTTGTATAAGAATCTTCTTGTTTTAGCAAAGATTCTTATGCCTTTCCTTTCATCCCTTACCTTTTACATGTAAAACTTAAATGGAATATAGTGCAATTCCTTTTTCTTTTTCATTTCCTTGGAAGTTTTGGCAACAGAAATTATTAGCATCTCTTTCAGAAGGTGATAAAAATGTACAAATTTATCTAGTAACAATATCATGCTACATTGTTTGATGGGACAAACATGCCTTTCTAGCACCCTTATTATTCAATTCTTAGGTGTCGTGTATTTGATTGAAAACTTTCAAGATTTATTTTTCCAAGTTGGAATGTGGGAAATTGGAATCTGCTAGGGTAATCCAAGGAGAATAGTTAAAAATCTACAGAGAACTGGAATGCACTACACTGCAGTTAAAAGTACAGAGCTATCATTAAGTGCGGCTTAGCAGTTAATAAAATGTAAAAACTAACTATGAGAAACTAGAATTTTAATCTCAACAGAGGGAAAAAAGAAAAAAAGATCAAGTGATTTATTTTCATCATACTTAGTGTTGGTGGAACGTAGCACATAGACAGACGCAAATTGGACTGACACCTAAGACAGAATATACATTTCAGGGCGAAGACAAATGCTCTGTTGGCTACAGTTTCTCCAAGAAATCTGGAAAAAGAGAACATTTACAGCAGTAATAGATATGAATTTTGCACTCTTGATCAGACAACATCAAGACACAACTAGTGTCAAATTTCATCTACATCTAAGACCTTTTTTCTGTATTTTCTACACAAATAGCTCAACCTAATACATCTAAATGAATGGAGAGCGTGGCAACCGAATTTCATCAAGCTACCTTCTAATTATAACACGGGGGCATTTGTATCGCCGTCACTGTCAATGTCAGTGTCAGCCTCATACAAAGGGCCATCATCATAATCACCACTGTCTAATCCTTCTAATTATAACAAGGGGACATTTGTATCGTCGTCACTGTCAATGTCAGTGTCAGACTCATATAAAGGGCCATCATCATAATCACCACTGTCTAACCCTTCGTTATTCCCTGAATCATTTGAAGCTGCATTGAGATTTTTGTGGGAGTTCCAGTCAGGAGGGAAGGTCTTTTGAAGTGCTTCTGTTAAATCACCTCCGGTCCTCTCAATCTTCCGCAAGCATCTGGACCAATGAACTGCAGTTCCCATGTCGACAGTCAATCCAGTTTCCACCATCTCTTCACAAACACGGTGGATCCCCGCTATAATGTAATCTTCAGCAACTACGGCCCTTGACAACAGTGATGTCATTAAACAATGATATACAGCTTTGTCCGGCTTCAAACCAGATTTCTTCATCTCTTCAAAGCATTTTAAAGCCTTTTCAGGAAGTGAAGCCCGTGCCCAACCGTGTATGAGAGTGGTATAAGTTTTAATATTAGGTCTAATCCCAACCTGTTTCATCTCAACAATTGTGTTTATCGCTTTCTGAAACGAAACAAATATTGATTGAAGTCATTTGGATATTTGGGAAAAGAGAGAACATTGTTTTGCCAAGAAAACTCTTAAGCAGAAAATTCGATCTGACTCAAAGCAACTATACTCAAATTCCAACTAGCATCTGATGCAAAGATATATAGTACGGCAAGCATTATTAGAACCAAGAAGTTGGTAACATAAATGCTTACATGGCTCAAACATATGTCACAGAGTACTCAAAAAGTTCCAGGATGTTTACAAGAAACACTTGCAAAAGCCAAAAAGTATAATGCATATCATTATTAAAAGTTGGTTCTCTTTAAATGCCAAATGCGAACCACCTCAATATTGTAGAGAACATTACACAAAGCAACATATCCATTTACAGACACTTAGACAGCTGAATTAACAATATAATCGCATCCAAAGTTGTATATCATCAAATGAATACCTGCATGTCTCCAGCTTTACAACAAGCATTTACGAAAGAAGTATAGGTATGGATGTCAGGTTGAACCCCTTCTTGCCTCATTTGCTGCATCAGGTCAGCAGCCTCCCAAACATCACCTCTTCGAGCCCATCTGCACAGAGATGGAAAATATAGCAATATGACAGGATACAGTCTAAAAGATAAACATACAGAGGGAAAATACCATCAAATAGAAGGGTATATATCTGTTAAAAGAAATGTACTAATCAGCATTTACTTCCTTCCTCCCCTCACCACAAGGTCCAAAGTTGGATGCAAGCTATGATGCTACAAAATAGTTTGCAAGTAAAACCAACCAAATACGTAGAGGCCATACCCGTCAATTAAAATGTTGTACACGAAGGTGTTCCTCGGGATGTTTTTGGCACTCATTTCTTTTGTCACCGCCAAAGCACTTTGCATCCTGCCTGATTTACAACATGCCTTGAGTAATGCCTCATATGTATATATGTCAAGCCCAAGACCCTCATCTTTAATTCTTGAAAAATATTCAAAAGCTTTTCCTGTATCTCCAACAGATGCATAACCATCCATAATGGTTGTATATGTACGCTCATTTGGCTTAATTCCTGCAAGCAACATCTCATCTAAAACTTCCACTGCTTTCTCCATCTGCATCAAGTATAGAGCAAATAAATGTAAAGGGCCTACCGAAAGAAGTTCAATAGGAATGACAATTTTCTAACATGGAATTACAGGTGCCACTATGAGAATTGAAACCGTAGGTAAAGGAGTTCAATAACATAATACCACCAATCAAAACCACTGTAATGCCAAATGCAGAACCTGTTCTAACTTCAAGCACTTCCTGACCCTGGAATAAGAGGATGTATGTGAAGAATATGGTGATCCTATAAATCCATCAAAAACTACATCGAATATTTAAATCCATCTACAAATTCACAAGCTATTTTGTTATTAATACAACATCAATATTTACATATTTGGTTAGCCAAAGTCATGTTTGGTTCTACAACATCACCTAACACAAAAGTTTCTGATCCTTTTTTTTATAACAAAAGAAAAAGTTGCTGATACTTAACATCCATATGGCATTTTATGCAAATAATGTCCACGGTTTGCTATGTTGACTCCAGCTATAGACCAGTTTATTTCTATTTGAATGGTCAATGAAGGAGCTATAGACCAGTTTATTTCTATTTGAATGGTCAATGAAGGCTTCTCTTCTTTGAGAGGTCACCACATTTTCTTGTAAGGGCTATACAGTGAAAAGATTTTCTAATATGTTGAAGTAGCAAGAATGCACTCTCAAGTTGACAATCAGAGTGCCTTTTCATGTAGAATCGACAATTTGGCATGTGAATTTAGTTGCTAGAATTGGTCATTTAGATCTTAGTCTAATTATGCTGGTTTGCTCTGCATAACCGAGCCATAAAGCAACATATTTCCATTTAATAAATTCCACTGCTTCTGACACTACTTGTCGGTCAATCCAACTAGAATGGGTAATGAGAGAAGTTGTTCTCTTTTAACTTTCTACAGGAAGGACAGATGAGTGGTGCAGGTTGAAGCTCTGCAAGTTCACCACAAGAAACTATTTTCACGTAAGAGTTTGATACTTATTTTGCATTTGTTGGTACATGATTGGTCTTTCAGGCAGTAAAACTTACATTTTCAAATATATATATAAACCACTGGAACCTACCAATCCGTACACATGCCATATCCAGTACCCTTTTTAGCAATGGACAGAAAACACAAAAATGTCCTACTTTATAAGCTTGTTCAAATGTAGTCAAGGTTCTCGCACTTAGATTTACCTGACGCTTCTCAACAAGGCCAAGAATTAATGCATTGAAAGTCTGAACAGTTGGTATGCACCCACTCCTTCTCATCATATCAAAAACATCAAGTGCTTTTCTTATTTCTCCAGCTTTAGCAAAGGCATGTATAATCGGCATAAAAGTCCGTGAAGTAGGTCTATGTCTCTTCTTTTTCATTTCCTCAACTATACGTATAGCACGATCCATGTTACCCATGCCACAAAATGCTCTGACAATGTTATTATAAAGGACCACATCTGGCTTCAAGCCGTCTCGTATCACCTCCTCAAAAACTGCAAAAGCATTTGCCCAATCTTTCAAATTAATGAATCCGTTGATCAACATCGAATATGTCTTCATGTTATGTTTTATGCCAGCCAACTTCATCATTTCACTGGCCTCAAAAGCTTTGGAGACTTTACCAACCTGCAAGGGTATAAAATCAATTTACAAATTTCAAATGAATTAAGGGTTTAACTTGCAGTCGGAATATACTGGGTTTTTTGTTGTTCTATCAGTTCATCAGCAATTCAATATATTGTAATTAGCAGGGGCAGATGCAACCTCTCGGTACGGGGTTCATCCAAACCTAATTTTTTCAATGTGGAGCATATACATATATGTATGTGTGTGTGCGCGTGAAAATCCACTAAAACTTCAACATGCACTAGCTGAACCCATGAATTTTTGTATAATGAGTTCAGGGTTAGAACCTTAAAAGGCTGAACCCATCAAGTTTAAACCTAGATCCGCCTCTGGTAATTAATCATTAGAAGTATAGGCCCAAATGGGCTAATGTTTTCATATTACAGGAATGTCATAGCTTTAGGCCATGGAAATTGAGGATACAAATTTGAGTATTGGATTGATACTAACACTTCGCCAGACCACATTTGTCTTTGCTTAGAGTTAAAAACCAGCAAAGCTGTTAAAGTCCGAGAGAAAGCAATAGCCTCAAAATCGAGACTCCCAAGATTTCATACGACCCATGTCATTCTAAGACATGAACATGAAGACAGGCACTTACTCAATTTGCAGTAAGAAGGTAAAGGGGCAAATATAGCTAATATGACCAAGCACTTCAATTTAGTAATATAACTCTAACTTGATGCACACGACACTAATCTCCGGCACCTTCTGGGAACATGATTGTTACAGAATTGCTAGAATTTATTGGTTCAAGAATTCCACAAGTTAAGTCAACCATATGTTGAAACTTTATTTTTTGAGGAGGAAGACTCTGAAGTCTTAAGTCGGAGGCCATGGTCACGACTCACAGTACAACTAAGTTATCATTTTTTCCCAATTGTAAAGGACATGGTCACGACTCACAATAGAAATAAGTTATCCTTTTTGCCCAATTGCTACTATTTACATGAACTCTGCTACAGTTATCGAACCAAGAATGTCTTACAAAGACACATAAAAACAAAATCAGCATGCTAATGATGGACATTACAAACACACGAACAGCAATGACAAAAAAGAACCTTGATGTAGAGATTTATTAAACATCCGTAGCTGACAACTGAAGGTGTAAATCCACACTCCTGCAGGAGAAATTACAATACCACATTACATAATTCAGTAATGCAAAATTCAAAGCACGCAAAGCTGTCCATGACCATTGCAAGGTTTCTACTCAGAAGTCCTATTTCATACTCAAATCACTGTAAGAAAGATTTGAATTTTCTCCTTTCAAAACATTCTTCAGAAAGGCATTTCTTAAAGTACCTAAGATATTTGACCTATAATAGAACTTATGATGTATGTGTAGAAACCATATTAAACAGTAACATCATGCATTCAGTTTGTAGGTTTACAATTGTTCATACGAATCTAAACTGTATGTAGTGCAGAAAAAAAATTGACCAAGCATAAGTAAGTTTCATTCACCTATGCAGTTATTCTAAACAATACTTACCTTAAGTCTATCAAATACAATGAGACATTTGTCCTCGTTTCCTATCAAAGTATAACCATCCATCATGATATGATAGATATCAATTGGAGCATCAATACCGTCTTCTTCCATCTCCCTAACCAACTCTTCAGCTCGGTCCATATTGCATGTTTGGCTGTCAGTTCATTAAAACACCAGCCATATAACATTAACTTGCAATGATGTCCAAGAAACATGCATGAAATATCAGGGAGCATGAAGAACGTAGAATTTCAGCAAACAGTGAAAATTAGAAAAATGGTTTGTCAGTTTGAAGTTGTATTCATAATATAAGACCATAATGCCTCTAAAACTTGAAAAGTGGAAAGGCTAGAAGTCAAAGAAAACACACCAGTTAGCATAGATGATGCTGCCATATATAATAGCATTTAAAGTCGGATGCCTCTCTTTAGCCTTCTTAAACCATCGCTCTGCAGCTCTTCCACAAACATGAACAAGAAATGACAGGTTAGGAACAAGGTTCTCACCAGGTAACCCAAACAGAAGTTGAGATAACTAGTTTCTCTGAAAAAGCTTGATAGCATAAAACTAGCTTTACGTGAAGGCATTGTTTTAGGTACCATTTATTGGCCTCAAATCATACATATTATTCCAGCATACAATCTAGACTACATTGTTGAAAAATGTAATTGTGTGCTATCATTTTCAACTATTTCATTAGCTAGGAAGCAACACAATAAGCTCGCAAGCACTCTTACAGCTTGAAACAGGATAATTTTCCAAGAGCAAGCATTGAGAAAAGATGAAAACATAAGGGTTTGTGTTAGCTAAGCCAATATAGCTATTATAATTGTAAACACATTATATGAATCCTAGAAATAAGTTATATATTTCTATATTCCAATAAATAACACAGTAATACAATTATGCACAGTTAATATATACACCTACAATTCAGTCAATAAAACTGTTGTTAACTTAAGGTTGAAGTCTTAACTTCAAACTTCAGTTTTAGTTTTACATTTCCAAGGTCATAAACTAAACCAAGATTAAAATGAGAACACTACGCTTTCAAAATACACAACCTTATAAAAGTCCAACGAAAACACGAGATTGAAATATCAACATAGACAAAATCTTTAAAAGAAGAGATAATCAGAGACAAAGCTAAGTGAATAACAATTAAAGGCAGGTCGATTCCTCACTCTATATTTCCCATTTTAGCAAATCCATCAACAAGGATGCTGTGGGTCACCAGAGTCATTTCAATTCCTTCATCTTTCATTCTCCTAACACAAGATAGTGCTTCTTCCATGTCTCTAGCCACAGCGTAAGCATAAATGAGGCTGCAATACCAATACAGAGAAAATGGTAAAATGAAGTTGCAGCCCGATGAGTTAAGTTCTAAAAATTTCATAGTTGCTGGAGTCATACTAAGAGAATGGGCACAGCAATTTTGAGTATTTACACTGAATAAATATTTCCAATTTATGCACTAAAGGAAAATTTCCTTTATCGAGTAAGAAATAGAAAAGAAAAATGAAGGAGCCCAAACTATGAAATTGATAAAGGAACTAAGAAACTCATCCTCAAACCTCGGGAAAAGAAAAAATTTCATTAAGAATTATGCTAAAAAAACAATGAGCATGATTAATAATAAAAAAACAATAGTGTTTAAACAGTTGTAACTCGTATCCCTAAACTCCTAATCTAGGGCCTAGGTAAGCGTCTTCTTTGAGGTAAGAATTCTATTCTAGGCGTGATTCCAAATAGAATATGCAACATTAAGTAAAAAAGTACCAAAATCCAGAAAAACTAAAAATAGCAAAAAGTAGAAGAAACCTTGACAGTTACTAAACCGACCTAATTCCACCAGGAACATGGTCAATTGTCCTAATCAACAGATAAGAAGAGAAAACGTGCAATGCACGCTGGCTTCGGTTCAGGGAAACAATTTCAAAACTGGATGGTGCAAAATACATTAGCTTTCAACATATCTACTCACAAGTGTTATCAAGGAGTAATTTTCCGATAACATTTTACTTAACAAAGGACTAATTAAAGCTGAACCAACAGTTAGGCGAGGGACTTACTTGGTATAAACATGTACTGTTGGCTCTATACCTCGAGCACGCATCTTTTCAAAGGTTTCACGTGCACGATGCATGTCACCGCGGCGTCCATAATAGTTCACCATTAAACCAAACTCTTTCCTGGATGGCTACAAAAAGAAGGTATCACTTCCTCTGAAAGAATATAATCAAAAGAGCTCTGCACCCACTTTGAGATAAATTAGCTAATTACCTGGTAACTGAAGTAAAATCCAGTGTTTCGTAGAGAAGAAGATTATGAGACTCGAACAGATATAGCATATAGCAAGAATATAGATGACCTTTTCGTCATTTGATAATCACATTGAAGATTATGGATAAGCAATAAAAAGAGCAAATGGATAATCACAACTTGCATTAATGAGAAATCATATTTTCGACAATATTAAAACCTGTATCCTAATATATGATACTCTTTCTATTATGGGAGTCCAAAATATTAGCCACCATTCTACTAACAATATAATTCTGTACAACATTCAAAAGTTTCAAGAACTGAAATTCAATACATAAAGTGGGTCAGATATAGTATCACTTTGATGGACAAGCTACAGCTTTGACACAAAAATTAACTGAAAATCCATCGAAATGGCTGAATGGTACTACCAGTATATGTCCAAGGATAAATGGAACCCATCAAGCATAATAGTTCTTACGTCAAGCTTCATATAAGATTTTCATGTAAACCAGCCCAATGATAAAACTTACGATACCTTTTTTTTACCAACTAACAATGCATTGAAGGCATATTAAGAGAGAAAAAGAAATATGGGATAGCATACGGGGTTGCGAGAAA
>JBDJHY010000007.1:1968221-1979068 GCA_039654485.1 Withania somnifera
GAGGCTAATAGTAGAATGGGAAGCCTTAAACCTTAAAACAATATAAAGAGCATTTATATAGGCTAGACTAAACTAAACAAGGAAAAGCTAATTAAGGAAAAGACTATACTAAGGCATGATAACCATCTATAAGCTACACTAAACTAAATAAGGAAAAGCTAAATAAGGAAAAGACTATACTAAGGCATAATAACTATTTTAACAGTGCTAAGTGGCGTAATTATTATTCTATTTAGCCAATAAAAGAAAATATTCAAATGTGCTTATATTTTTAAAAAATTATATATGTTAAAATATAAGGTGTTTAATCAAATTTTTGAAAAAAAAAATAAGTGTTTTTAAAAATTAGCAGAAACAAGATTTTTCAAAAGTTAAAAGAAAACAACTTCTTCTTAAAAATAATTTTAAAAAAATTAATTAAACACTAATTATTGCTCAAAAATACTTTTAAAATTTATTAGTTAGACACAAACTACTTCTCAAAAATACTTTTAAAATTTATTACTTAGACACAAACTACTTCTCCTATCATTTATATAGATAATTTCTTTTGATGTATATATAATTTGCCAAATCTCTTTTTTACATAAATAAAAGTAAAAACTTATAATACACTATTTTTTAGAATTTCCTAGTTAGAATATTTGATGTGACCCAAAATATAATAAAAAAAAACTACACTCCATCCCCTGCACACTTTGCCCCCTACCCCACCTTAATTACCCACCAATAACTACCCAACTCCTAACACTTTCTAAAATTGAAAATTCCTATTAAAGATTTAAAATGTAGTAATTCGTTTGGGTTATTTTATCCTTAAATAGAATATTGCTGCTGAACACCGCAAATACATTTCTAAAAATAGCTATATTACATTATTTATATTTTAAAAAAATAATAGTTATTAGTCTTGAAAACTATAAATACTGTTCCAACAATAATCATATTAAATTATTCATATTCTTAAAAATAATAGCTATGAGTCTTGAAAGCTATAAATACTTCTCCAAAAATAGTCATATTAAACTATTTCTATTTTTAGAAATACAAAATAAAGTTAGTTTATTTTACTTTGTTCTTAATAGTTATTATTCTTAAAAGCTATAAAGATTTTTATACAATAATTATATAAATTATTTATTAATTTAAATTTTATATTTAAAGTTATTTTTTTCTACATTATCCTTCACAATTATTTTTTTTGAAAACTATAAACACTTTAATTTTAAATGATTTTATAATTATTCAAATGCAATTAGGGAATAAAATTATCATAAACTCCTCTTTAATTAATATCTTTTAACTAACATCACAATAGATAGTTCGCGAGGAAGTGAGTTACTCTCCGGTTTACTTATATTTGTTTCTTTACTTGTTTCGTAAGAAACAATAATTAATACAAGTATTTGTTGAAAATGACATTTTGGTATATTAAATTTTTGTTAAGAATTCGATGATAAAAAATTATTGTACACAATCTTTATTTTATATTCTGTAAGCAACTGTTTTTAAAGCTATATTATCAAGTAGTGTAGTATTAGATTTTGAAAATGTGAGAATTAAACCTGAAACTTTTTTAAAAAAATCGTGGACTAACTAATTATTAAGGGAGTGAATATAAAATTTCAAAAAGAAAACAATTTTTCCTCTCTATATATACTATGGTGGATTGGGTCATTCTTTACCCAAAAAAAAAAAAAAAAAAAACTCATTAAACTCGTCTTGTTTATTTTCAAATCAAACCTTTTACAATGATGTACACTAGAAACAATGGGTGGATGATTAACGATGATTCATCAGCAACAACAATGATTCATTCAAAGTCAACATGGACAAGATTCGAAGACAAGCAATTTGAACAAGCTCTTGTTATGTACAGTGAGAACGATGTTGAACGTTGGCATAAAATAGCAAGTCATGTACCTGGTAGAACAGCTGAAGATGTTATGGCACACTATGATACACTTGTTCATGATGTTTTTGAGATTGATTATGGTAGAGTGGAACCACCTTGTTATCCTGATGATTCGTTTGATTGGGAATCTGATGGGAAAACAACTAATCAGATCTCTTTTGGGTCTAATAAGAAACATGAAGTTGAAAGGAAAAAAGGGACTCCTTGGACTGAAGAAGAACACAGGTTTGTTTGTGATTTCAAAACAGGATTTTTCCTATTGTTTGTCTTCAGAAAATAATTATTGATAATTGTTATTTTACCTGTCTGCCCTCATCATTTCATTTTACAAAATCTTTTTTATACGAGTTTATTTTATTAATTATATTTTAAAAATATAAAATTTAAATATTATACATTTTATTTTATATAGTCATTTAATAATAGAATTTTTTTATTTAACAAATTAAAAAAGTAAATTGAAATAATTAAAAGGGCCAACTAAATGAAACGGAGGGAGTATAATTTTTTGGAATTTGGTAATTTTTTTGGTATGTGAAGATCAAGAATTAGAATAGAAATTTCATATTAGTTTACTTTACTCTTTACACGCATAAATAACAACTGTAATTTTATTAATTTATCTTTAAAAACCTTTTTGTAAGTTTATGAACTTGTTAAAAGGGAGTTAATTGTAAGGGTAAAAATGAAAGAAGTTTAATTAGTTCACTCTTGGTTTGGTAAGGGAGTTAATTGTAAGGGTAAAAATGAAAGAAGTTTAATTAGTTCACTCTTGGTTTGGTAAATTAACAAATACTCCTTCCGTTCTAAAATAATTATCGAGTTTGACCTATTGAGTCGGGTTCGGGTGGATTAATTTTTTAAATTAAATTAATATTTTTAAAATTTAAATTTAAATATATAAAAATTATATAAAAAGTAATACAAATATAATTTTTCTAATAAAAAAATATTTTAAAAATATTAGTCAGAGATTTTATAATTCTTTTTACTCTCATAAAGGAAATTTGACAAAAGGAAGGGAGTATTGGACAGTTAATATGGGATTAGCAATTTGTTCCTTTTTCTTCTACTTGTATTACTTCAATTGATTTGTATTTTTGTGTTTGTTGTCAAATTTTCTTGCTACTTTGGTCGGATTACCCTACTAGGTATGTTGTTGTTATTTAGGCTCAATCACATATTTTCTTTGTTTTTGTGCTATTTCTAGAGAAACTGTTAGAGTTGTGTAATCCATTTTTATAATTTGTCCAAATGATCAAATGTTGAGATGGATAGTGAGGACTCTCTGGCCAATCCCTCTAGCTTGGATTAAGACATATTAGTAGTAGTAGTTGTTGTGTCATCCATCTTTATGAAATGGTACAAGTAGTACAAATGGGTTTCGAGTATTTTGATCTGACTTGCTTGAAATTAAGGTGGAGTTAATGTTGTTGTGTAGTGTATTTCGTATCCTGTAGCAAGCTTTTCTTTAAAACGTTTCCCATTAAGTGTCATCGAGAAAAACAGGGGATTTGGGTTTGGGTGAGGACTTTTTCTTATACAGATGGAGACTTTTAGCATCCTGATGAATAAGTTAAGTGAGTGTATATGATAAGCATTGAAAAGTTCTCATTGTTTATTACTAACCTCTTTGAATGAAGTTAGAAAGTTGGTCTGAGTCTACCCCGTGGTACGGCTAATATAGTTGCTAATACTTACAAAAAGTTTTGTTGAATTCTTCTTCACGGTGTTAGGTGCATATGTCACACGTCACTAATATAATACTCATAGATCTAATTATATTATTCGAGGTATGTGTTGACTTTAAGGGATAGTTGCGACCTGGGATTTGCTATTGTTTGGATTTGACTTAGAAAACCATGTCTTTTTGTCGTAGGTTATTCCTTATTGGGCTGGACAAATACGGGAAGGGTGACTGGAGGAGCATTTCAAGAAATGTAGTGGTGACCAGAACGCCGACGCAAGTGGCCAGTCATGCTCAAAAATACTACCTTAGACAGCAGTCGATGAAGAAAGAACGGAAAAGGTCAAGCATACATGACATTACCACTGCAGCGGATACGGAGATGGTGCCTCCTCAAAACAGTCTTCAGAATCAAGGAGGGTATCAGAATTTCAACTTCCCCATGTAGACATGAAGAGTAGGAATATCTGTATAGAGTGTGTTCTCGTGGTGTCTTTGTTCCAACTTGTAAAGTTTATTGTTTCTAGCTTATAGTTAATTTAGGGGATTACCTAGTGAATAGAAGCTTAGTCGATAGTTTCAGTTACTGCTATGAGCTAAATGGGTGTACTTATGGACGACATAGTTGAACAACATATGGAGGTTTACATGTGAATGAACAGAGTTACGGGAAATCATTGGCGTTTTGGTTTCAAAACTAGTTGATGTTAAGTTTGTGCCTTATTTCTGGGAGTTAGTTTGTCCTTTGATTTGGTACAAGAGTCTTTAAGGTATAATAATGTTGAAATATTGCAAAAGCATTTCGAGATTCTGTTACCAGTTTCAAAAATATTGCACAAAGCGGGGAAATATCTTCAGAAGCAATGGAATTCTGACTTAGTAATGTTAGAAACATTTGTTGTTGTTTTTCTCCTAGCATAAAGTCTTTTGGCAGAGTCTTTGTGGAGTATTCTGTTGGATTTGTTTCTTGGTCATCCTCATTTTGCAATGGATGAGATCTAATCTTGATTTGGTGCTCCAAATTTTGTTTTCTTAAAGATCCAGCTGATTGTTTCATGCAGTTTTTTTTATTTTCTAATCTTTGTTTTTGGCATTTAAGTTCGCCTTTTTTCACTTGTGTTCGGTGTGGCCTTGTTCTTGAGGGGAAGCTACCAACCAAGTGCCGGACCGGATGATCAAAAGGCTGTTGTTGTTCAGACAGAATAGTAAGTTACCGTTGCGCCACTTTATCAATAGGTAGTCCTGTATATTTGCTTTGTAGATTCATGTAAATTAGAAATTTTCGAATTAGTGACCTGGTAACTACCTGTTCTATGCCTATCATTTTGAACCTATAGAACACATCCTCGTTTGATCATCTGTGACCAAACTGGTGTCTTTGTAGTGGTTAGTGAGTGGTCTTTTGTTTCATCAAGTTGATAATAGTGCCTTTGTAGGTTTGAAGAAGGAACCTCGAGGTTATTGTTTGAGAACTGTGCAGTATTGTCCTCAACAGCATACCCAATGTAGTTCTACAAGTGGAGTTTTGGGAGGGTATAATGTATACATAGACCGTACCTCCACCCCTAGTGCAAAACTAGGATTTTTACTAAGGGGTTCAAAATCTAAAAATGTAAGCATATGAACCACTCGAAGGGGGGTCGACACCTACTATATATATACATAAAAAATAATTTTAATCATGTAAAAATAGTATAACTATTCTCCGAAGGGGTTCGGGTGAACCCCCTAACCACAATGTGGCTCCGCCACTGCGCCCCTGCCTTTGGGAGATAGAGAGGCTATCTTGGATACTTGACCCTCTACTCGAGAAAGTGTGTTGTACGGTACTCATGGACAAATAAAGTGAAGCATGAACAACCAAACCAAAACATGTGGATCATACCTACGTATATGAATTAGATGGTAGCATCTTTTATCATTATCGTTTAATGATTTTATAATCTATTGATCCCATGGAAGAAATAAAGATGATCAGAAACTCATGCGCCTCTCCTAATAGAATGTTACATTGCTCTAGAGAACCTTAGCTTGAAGTCTATATACCAAAACAATGAGAGTGGAAACTTCGACACGGTTATGTTTCACTCCTTTTACCTTCTTTCAAAGCTAGCGCCCCTGCTTTTTCTATGAGTTTGCTTAAAGCAGCAGAGGAAAGAACTAATTCTGTTTGTATTTTACTGGTAATTAACATGTCCCCCTGAGGCCCTAGAACAAAAGATACCAGCTTTGAGTAAGCTTCAATTCTGCTGCATCAACAATCCAGCTTCAGGTGAACTACCTGAGAGCAAAGCTTTAAAACCCACTTTTCGGTTCTCAATGTTAAATTGACAGAAGCAGTATGGAGTAAAATATAAATGTTTGTACTTGTTGGATTAAGATTGAAGGATACAGCCATCGCAGACACATTTTTCTGTTCCTTAATTCTTCTTAGGAAGTGCAGGACCAGTAACTGTACTTGTGTAATTTGAAGCACTTGCTGCTTTTTCAGTAGTTCAATAACATTCTATTACTTAACAATTCAGTTGATGGGTCCATCAAAAACAATTTCTCTAGCCCGACAAAGATAGGGGTAAGGTTAAGTACAGCCTACCCTTCGTACACCACACTTGTGGGATTAAACTAAGTATGGTGTTGTTGAACAATTCAGTTGATATTCCATAGCTTTGCTTTCTACTAGTTTAAGACCTTTCCCTTGTTTTCTAAGTTGCCCGCCATTGGTCAAAATGAATAGAAGAAAATCTGTCTTTTTAGATTTTTTATGTGTACAAATAACTATTTTTTAGATCTTTTATGTGTACAAATGAGATTTCTTGTAAATAGGTCATAAAACTAAGAAAAAGAATTTGTAAGTGGCCTAAAAAACCAATGCAAATCAGTGACCAATTCAAGGTGAACGTTACATTGCATTTGTATGCTTTACGCAAGAATTACCGCAACTTCAATCCAGTAGACGGGCTGTTTTCACTACTTTTACCTTTTCCTAGCACCATTTTCACAGATATAATAAGAGCAACTAAAACACTGCTAAGAAATGGATAGACTTTGTCTAGTACAATGGATCTTTTAGAGACACATCTATGTAAAATAGTTGACTCTAGTGGATTTAACATGGATTGTATATCTGCCAGTTTATTGCTTGAGATTGTCAATATATTCAATAACTTATCTTGGTATTCCCAACTGATCAATTCAAAGCTAGCAATTCTGATGTTACTGTCTTCGTGCTAATTTATTGATATTCTCAAGGTTAGTGTGACAAGGCTTTGATCTAGTGATAAAAGTACAACACATAATGTGTAGGTTGGCGCATGTTGCGTGCCTAAGCCACGCCACAAACAAAAGCTTGTTATATTTAAGTGGAAGAGTGAGAGGCTGATCCATCAGTCGAACTTCGGACCGTGTTCTACTTGTCCTGGAGGATTTCTCGGTTATTAAAAAAATTGAAACAAAAAATGGAAACTAGGATGTTTCCTATTGTTTTTGCCTCTTTGTTTTCTTTACATTTGGAGTTGAAAGTTGAAACTAGTGGAACCTGATTAAAGAACTTCTGTCAAACTGGTAATAACATTTAGTTACTAACCCATGAATTTCATACTTGCAAGGAAAGAGAGGAGAGATAAGAAAAGGACAACCATAGTTATTACTTAATTGAATGGTTCAACAGTTATGAAATCTTTTGGTTTTGGCTTAATACCTAGATAGCCCTTAAACTTTATTCTTTATGATAATTTAGATAGTTAAATTTAGTTAGAGACTTAGATAGACGTGTCTATCTAGTCACTAAGTTTGATCGTTTATTTTATAAAATGTGTCAAGTTTAAGGGGCTATCTAAGTATTATATATATATTGATTTTAAAAAAAAAAGTAATTTTATGTAGCAGGTTTAATCTTTGATGCCTTCTACTTTACCTGACCTTGGCTTTTTAATTTCTTGGTTGTTTCAAGATTTATTTAGAAGTTATCATCACGGGAAAGAAAGAGTCCTTCTATTGATGTGAAAAAATATTTAGTCGCACTTGATATTTACATTAAATAAATAATACATGTTAAGAACTTATTTTATCAATCGATTGGGACTTTGATTCTCTCTTTATATATACATATCTAATATTTTAACGGAGCAAACATAAAAAAAAAATGGACTCTGTACCAAACCACACCCTATATTTTGTCCATTCCCCGAGTTATTAACAAGAGAATAATCACTATGACCCATTGAATGAATCGTTGAAAAGCTGTAAAAGCACTTGCCTATTGAATAATTTTTGGCGTACTACTTACAATACATTATAAATTGAACCATCAAGAGAAACAAAAACAATCCAATCCAGTCCAAATAATCAACTCATGGCCTGGATTTTCACTAAATCTTCCCTATTGCTCCTAATCTCAATATTTACAATTGTCCTATCAAGAACAACAATAGCAAATGATCCAAACATTCTTTCAGATTTCATTGTTCCAAGAAATCAAACCTCTGTTGATGCCAATTACTTCACATACACCAGTATGCGCAGTAGATTTAAAAAATCAGTAGATAAATATACTACAACAAAGGGTACAAAGGCAGAATTTCCAGCTCTTAATGGTCAAGGAGTGTCACTAGCTCTACTTCAATTCCCTCCGGGGTCTGTGAACCCGCCTCACTACCACTCTCGCGCTACTGGACTCTTTCTTCTCCTGGAAGGCGTTTTAGAGGTTGGATTTGTCGATACGAAGGATGTTTTGTATACTCAGAGATTAAAAGCAGGGGACATTTTTCTTTTCCCTAAAGGACTACAACATTATCAGTATAATTATGATCCTAAGAACAAAGCAGTTGGTGTAGCTGCTCTTAGTAGTGCTAGTCCTCGCACTGTTTCATTGCCATCCTCAATTTTTAATAGTGGAATTAATGAATTGCTACTTGCTAAGTCATTTAACACTGATGTTAACACCATTAAGAAGATCACAAAACCTTGATATCGAGGTTTTTCTTTGGATTTTTTTAATTCTACTATTTAAATTTTGTGAGTATTTAATTTGTTTCTTCAATAATTAATAGCAGCTAATTATCCAATTTGCTAAATTAGCAGCTGATTTAACTCTTTTATTTTTAATACACGATTTCAATATTCTTTCTCTCCAAAATCGTCATTTTTAATTTACCCAAAATCGTGATCGCTTTTTGGATTGATATTTCAATTTTAAAATTCAGATGAAAAAGTCAGTGCAATTTGTGATTGAAATGTAGAAACGTAATGTCAAATATTCATGTTTATCTTGAAACTATGAGCTACGAGAGTCTATTTTCTTAATGAAAGATTAAAAAAAAAATTATGTGCTTGATTTATGCAACCTTTTTTTTTTTAATTAAGAGATTTAATGTTTATCACAAACTGCAATATTCATTAATAAAGACCGGCGATTGAGAAGTCATTTTCAGCGTGAATCAAGAAACAATCCTTTTTAAAAAAGATTCTATGAATTAATTTTGGGATTTTTTAATTTGGCCTCAATTTTTTTTTTTTGTTTAATATTAGTTGTCACATGCACATTCATTAAGAATATAATTATTAACATGGTTATTTTATTTTATTTTATTAATTGATATTTAGTATTAGGTTTTGAAAAATAATATTAAAATAAAGTAATAACGCTAAGGATAAAATATAAAAAAATTATATATTATCTTTTTCTGTTATATCAAAAATAAAAAGTAAAAATAAAAAAATAATGACTTAAGTCATCGATGACCCCTTAAAGTTATTGACAAAATTTACTTAAACGCCTCATTATTTTTTTATTTATTCAACAAAATCAAAAAGCCAAGATCTTAATATAAATAGAAATAGACCTTCTATTTACATATAAATGCTTTTTAAAACTATTAATGAAATTCAAAATTAACTCGTGCCACATCATTGCTTGTGTCTCACACATTCTTTCACATTTTTTTTGCTGATTATCAAAAAATGTCTAATAGAAATAAATTTTTATATAATGAAAGTGTTCAATAGGTATAAGGTTGGGTTGAGATGTCTAAGTTAATTATATGAACAACTTTAAAGGACCGTTAATAACTTAAGCCAAAAATAATTTTAAAAATAATGAACAACTAATATTCAACGCCACAACATGGGGGAGTGGGAAAAACGACTCTTTTGAAGACTTAATTTGACAAAAAGACACAAATATTAAAAGATTAGGAAAAGAGAAATTTGGGATGATTTCATCATTTGAACTTTTATATCCAACAAACCTAACACATAAGTCTTTAATAATACACTTTAGTCTCCTCTTCTTTCAGTACATAAGTTTTATAAATACATTTTAGTTCATCCACCAATATATAAAATATTTTATTTATTAAAAGAAAAGAAAAAAACTAAAATATTCCTCCACAAGCTCAAAAAGGTCCCTTCTTTCCCTCCATTTTTACCAATCAGGTCGTTTTTCGTTGGCTTTTCCGCGGACAGTCCATCATAAAATCAGTGCACCATTGTCATCCTCCACTAGCTTATAAAAAGTACAATCTATTTCTATTTTGTTCTCGTCCATTATTGCCCATAAGTTTTAAAATCAATCCCGCACTTTTGAAAGCGATTCTTATTTCAATGGACATATTTCAACACAATATGAGTCATTTAAAGTCAAGAATACGTTTCATTAGGTCGGTGACTGCTGAAAAAACCATTTTTTCCAATATGATAGCTAGTGTACGGAGATCTTGCCAGTCATCAACTCGTAGATTCTAG
This sequence comes from Withania somnifera, assembly GCA_039654485.1. NCBI lineage: Eukaryota > Viridiplantae > Streptophyta > Magnoliopsida > Solanales > Solanaceae > Withania > Withania somnifera. The sequence continues at coordinate 1,978,565 of JBDJHY010000007.1, forward strand.
GCTCGACCATAACAAAAGTCTAGACACAATTTATTTTCGGCCTATAATGAATATTGATGAAATTGTTATTGTTGGTTGTGAATTTTTAAGTGGGTAGGAGGAGACTCTCACTCGTTGGAACTAAAAAAGAGATAAGTAAAAGACAGTTCCCATTACTTTAAAGCACAACGGGTCATACAACGACATGGTTGAAAGCGTAATAGAGAGTGGGGAATTGAGTTCCAATCGAAGTGATTTGACAATAAGTTATTTGATGAAAGGTAGGGAAAAATACATCCAACCTTCATCAAGAACGATAGACAGGTTGGACTGTACATGCTTGATGTTGCTCCAGATAGTTCTCAGCCAATTTTGAGAGTGAACTTTGTCAATAGGGTTGAGGATGACGCGTCGACATCAACGCCCCACCCCACCACTAGAAGAACCACTGAATGTACTTCTAGTTAGTTTTTTCTGTAGGAATGTGAAAGGATGGCTGATGATGAAATGAACATCGAAAAAAAG
>JBDJHY010000007.1:1979168-1997217 GCA_039654485.1 Withania somnifera
TATAGCCATCATGTTGGTTGACACATGGCATTACAAGTCATTAGTCACCAACCATGGAGGCTTGATTAGTTGCCATGTGGCTAAAGGTAAGACTTAGTCACTAAACTTTATTTTTAGCCACATGGCTTAGTTAATAAGCTTACAACATAATTAAGATAATTTTTTAATCTAAGAAAAACGAATTAAATGTAAGTGACCTCAGTCAATTACCAACTTCCAAACTAAAACTGATTAGTGTAATTATATTATATATGAATCTGAATATCAGAACGATAGCTGTTATTATAAACAAACTCGGAGAGCTATAAACTGGTCTCTGCCCATTTGGTTGCATCAACTACGTTGTCTACTCATTTCGATCTACTTGTAACTGGATACCATTTAATCTTTTAGGTCCAAGAACCACTTCATGCACCAATTAAAAATAGAGTTCTATCTATCAAAATATGGTGCATTATTATTAGATTTTTTTTAAAAAGAAATAACTGTAATGTTCATTATTACTTAAAAAATTATCTAATATTTTTATTTATGTTTGATGAGTCTTAAAATGATCACTAATAAAACAATGGGAAATAACATACCTTGAGTCCTTGATCAATAGCTATGAGTGCATGAGTTCCTGCAAAACAGATTTCAGGGTGGTCCCCAAGTAATTCTCTGATGCTTAAGTTATTATTAAACTGTAGAGGAATTTTGATAATATTGTAGAGTAGTATTGTGAGCGTGCCTTTGCCTCTAACTTTGGCCGATGTCTGTTGATGATCATTTTGGTATTGTTCAATGTCCCTAATCATAACAAATCTACTATAATGCTACTATTTATAAATGGGTAATCACGAATCCTTCCTTTATTATAAGCACTTTTAATTATAACAATAAATATTAGCCATTAAAAACAAATATTATTTTTAATTAATATCGCCAATATCTCTATTCTACCATGCTGAAATTTAAATTTATTTATTTATTTATTTATTACTAGGTCATTGCCTGACTTGCGGTATTATTAGTTTTTTTGTCACATCAAACACTTGACAGCCCAAGTATTCCCAGTTGATCACTTTGTCCTATTGGAACAATAACAGCTGTCATGATCAACCAATAGAAGTCTACAACCATTGTAACAACATAGTTTAATGAGTTTAGGTCAACACAGATTTTAAGTAAAGATTTAGATATCTAGGTTTCCACTTTAATTTTTAAGACAATCTACTGAAATGCCATGATTATTGGTTTACCACCAGATGAACCAAAATTTAATGGCTTTAATAAAATCTTACAATGATCATCAAAAATAATTGTGGTGGAATGATAATTGGTAAATATTTTTTTAATTTAAATTAAAAATATTGTAATTTGTGCTCTAAATATGGAGTTGTATTTTTAGAACCAAGCTATCCTTAAAGTGAGACTTCTGAATACAAATTCGTATTAATTACTTTTAATAAGATATACTTTGCTCTCAAAATCAAACAGTCTGTTTCATATTCTAAAATAAATACCGATCACCTCATGAAAATGAAAATAAAAGAGACAAAAAGAACTTTGACAAATTCTTCATTAATTTAACTTTAGTAGTATAGAAATTGGTTACCCCTCTTCTTGGTAATATTTTAATGAAAGGCTGCTCCAAACTTGTTTCAAATTAGAGAATGTTAATTGTCTCATTTAGTTTCTTCTTTCTTTCTAACCCATCATTAGTCAATACTTAATTAGCTAACCATTTGAAAATCTGTCTTCTTTTGTCACGAATTATTTTTAAATTTATATTTTCAATTATTTGGGAGTTTAGATATGCTAATCAATTTGAACAAGCAAAGCATCGAATTAACAAACTCTTCATTTCAAACTTCAAATCTCATATTCTTTTATTAATAAAATATTCCAAGTCAAATATTCTTTTTTTTTTTTCTAATAAAATGGGCCTCTAAATATAAACATAAAGTCAATAAACTACTGATGCGTCTTAAAAATTTGTTTGTGTGTGGGAAGAGAAAAATCATTGGAAATTAGATGATTAGTTGGAGTAAATGAAAACCTTATGTGCTGAAATTCAGAGGAATAATAAAAGAAATAAAAGGTGAAAATGATGGTGATTTTTAGATATTCTTTTGGAAAAAAGCAGAACGTATGGCTCCTCGTATTGGCCATGCCAATTTCTTCACTAGTAATGTGTTCAAATATTATAATTGTATAATTCAATCTCTTAGGTGTATCTTTCTTTCTTTCTTTCTTCTTTTTCTTTAAAGAAGGAATTTTACTCATGGTGAGTAAAATCCTAACTTCTCGAACTAGGCAATCAAGGCAGGTTGAAGAGAGCCAGTTTTAGGGTGGAGATTTGAGTCAGGAAAAATGGATTGAGCTGGCTAATTACTTGGTGACCCATTGGATTAAAACCCTTCCAATTCAAACTATACTCGTCCAAAGATCTTTCTCAATAGCACAGTTACTCTTAATGAAGTAGATGGCTGGACTCCTGGTCATGGGGGAGAAGAGTATAAGATATGGGAGGAGGGCTTGTACTATTTGCCCTTGTTTGGTGGGTATATTAAGAACATAATAATTTAGTGTAATTTCATAGTAATGTGAAATTAGAATTTTGGGGAGACTAAGGAGTATGCAAACTTTACAATGGTTCATGATTAAGTAAAAACAAGTTTCTTTCTCTTTTGCTCCTTCCGTTTTTAATTTATTTTCCCAGTTTGAATAGGTCATGTTCAAACTTCAATCAAACGTTTGATAACCCTTGATAGAGAGTGAGCTAATGAGAATCGATCATGTACGATTATCAGACTTTTAAATTGTTAAATTTTTGAAAATAATGTACGCATAACACCTTAAATAAATTTCATAAAGGAAAATAAAGTGTTCTACAAGACATAGCTTACACTCGCATGGTACACTCACTTTTAAGCTAAATGTGGCATAACCCGAAGAATAATTTGTTCTATTCTCACTACTGGTACCTGACCCCGTCGGCTCGACGTTTTTGCAAGCACCGACCCTTACTCAATAGGGCAATTCAAAGAGGAGAACGAGGACAGCTGATTGAATTTAAATTTAAAAAAAAAAATATGTATCATGAACTTGAATCTTAATAAATTTAGGTTGAGTAGCTAGTTGGGATGATAATGCCCTCACCCAGTAAAACAAGAATAACTATACGTAGGTCTTCTATTAACTCCATGGTTAAAAGTGAAAATAAATTAACTAAAGCACAATTCAATATATAAAAGAATATAATTAAATGGTTACTATGAGTTTAAAGCACACTATCACACTGTAACTTAGTTGTGCATTCTTTAATTTTTGTGTACTAAAATAATGAAAATTTACAGGAAGTTCCATGCTATGAATAGTGAAAAAGGTTTTTATTAAATCAAAAACTTTAATATCATTTATAAATAAATTATTTCTTTTGCCAAATCTCTTTTACCTTAAAAAAAAAGAAATTATAATACACTCTTTTTTCTAGAATTTCCTGATTAGAATATTTGATGTCATTCCACTCGAAGGCACCCCAAATATAGTTAAAAAAAAAACGTGACAAAATTGAACACTCAACTCTCAATAAACTTTAATTCCCCCTGTACATTTGCCTCCCTACCCCACCAATAAAGTTTTTAACTTTATTTGCCCCACCAATACCAGCCAAACTCCTATTTGCCTAACACTTCTAAAAATAGATATATTAAATTATTTCTTATTTTAAAATTTTTAAAATAAATAAATTACCTTTTTTTTTCTATTTAATTATTAATAGTTATTATTCAATTATAAATAATTTTATGATTATTTAAATATAAAATAATTATAAACCCCTCTAATTAATATTTTTCAAAGATGATATAAAATAAATCACACAAAATAATTTGAGGGAAGAGTTTCACTTTTATTTTCTCTTGAATTTTAGATGTCCTTAAAAAATAATAATTAATAATTTATCTTAATATCAATATTATTTTATATTTAAAATTAAATTTGTAAAGATAATTTATAAAATAATAATTAATATTAAATGAAATTATAAAAATAAATTATTTTTTTGACATGTTAAAAATAAAATAAAAATGAACATACCAGAATATAAAATTGTAAAAAAAAAAAATAAGAAATTCATTTTTGGCTCTCTATATATACTCTGGTGGATGGAGTCATTGTTTACCAAAAACTCCTTAAATTCCTCACTGAAACCCTCTATTTTCAACCTTATACGATGATGTACACTAGAAACAATCGGTGGATGGAACCAACTACGATGATTCATTCAAATTCGACATGGACAAGATTTGAAGACAAGCAATTCGAACAAGCTCTTGTTATGTATGGTGAAAACGATGTGGAGCGTTGGCAGAAAATAGCAAGTCATGTACCTGGGAGAACAGCTGAGGATGTTATGGCACACTATGATACACTTGTTCATGATGTTTTTGAGATTGATTCAGGTAGAGTTGAACCACCCTGTTACCCTGATGATTCCTTTGATTGGGAATCCGATGGGAAAACAACCAGTCAGATCTCGTTTGGGTCTAATAAGAAACATGAAGTTGAAAGGAAAAAAGGGACTCCATGGACCGAAGAAGAGCACAGGTTTTGCTTCTCCTTTTCTTGATTTGCTTGATTACTCTTACTTGCTCCGTTCAATTTTACTCCTTACACTGCCTTGACACGCCCATTAACAAAATAATTATTGATATAGTCATTTTACATTAATTGATGTCTAGTAACAGGTCTTGGAAGATAATTTAAGGAATAAGTAATTAATGCTAAAGTTAAATATGGAAAAAACGATTGTCTATTCGTGATATCTTAAAAATGACAAGTAAAATTTACATCGTTCATAATTGATTTTATTGTGATTGGTAAAAGATTTTCTTTTTTTGTTGATTTTGAATTATATAATGTTTTAGAATTATTTCTTGGTAACTTCATTTTTTATTTCGGAAATTGTGGAGGTTGAGTATTGGATAGAAGTTTAGTAGAGTACCAGTGGGTACGTTACGAGCTGTCGAGTGACGCTTGACTGAGCATGTTCTACTCCCTTTGTAGAAATCCTGAATTAGAAGGGGTAATTTTATGTAAAACGTTTAATTAGTTCCCTCTTTCGATTTAGCATGCCCATGGTTTATTGACATGACCTTGCTATTTTTATTAATTGGTGTCTAGGTCCTTGAAAAATAATTTTAGAAATGAGTATTTAAGGTTAAGGGTAAAATATGGGGAAAAGTAATTGTTTTTTTTGATATGTTTTATATTATGTTTAAACTGAAATTTATTTTTAGAATAATGAACAAGTAAAAGTGGAATTGAACCGAGGGAGTAATTTTGGACAGTTAATTTTAGTAATTTGGATGACTATTATGAGTAGCACTCTTTTTCTTTTTTCTTCTAATGCTTATTTTTTCGGTTACTTCATTTGATTTGTATCTTGTTGTTTTGTTCTCATATTTTCTTGTTACCATGCTTTGAATTCTTTTCTTTTCTGTCTAGCTGAGTGTATTAGAAACATCTTCCCTACATTAAAAAAGGTAAAGGTAAGACCTATGTACGTTCTACTCTCTTCTGGCCCAACTTGTGGATGCTGGGTATGTTGTGGTGGTGTTGTTATTTAGGCTCAATTACATATTTTCTCTGTTTCTGTGCTATTTCATGATGTTTACTAGAGAAACTGTTTGAGTTGTGTAATCCATCTTTATACACTATTCAAATCATCAAATGCTAAGATGGATAGTGAGAACTTCTCTAGTAGCTAGGATTAAGGCATATTAGTACTAATTGTTGTTGTGTAATTTGTCTTTATGAACTGTTCCAGATAGTACGAATGGGTTGCAAGTATTTTGATTCCGACTTGCTTGAAATTAAGGTGGAGTTGATGTTGTTGTGTTGTCCATTTTGTATCCCGTAGCATTATTTTCTGTAAGCGACTTCCAATTAAGTGCAATGAAGAAAAACAGGGGACTTAGGTTCGGGTGAGGACTTTTTCTTCTACAGATGGAGATATGTAGTATCCTAATGAATAAGTTGAGTGTGTGTTTATGATAAACATTGACAAGTTCTCATTGTTTATTACTTACCTCTTTGAATGAAGCGAAAAGGCTGGTTTGAGTCTACCCCGTGGTACGGCTAATAGTTGCTACACTTACAAAAATATTGTTGAATTCTTCTTCATGGTGTTAGGTGACATTTGTCACACATCACTAATATAATACTAATAGATCTAATTATATTATTCGAGATATATGTTGACTTTACGGGATAGTTGGAATTGCTATTTATTTGGATTTGATGATGACTTAGAAGTCCATGTCTTTTTTATCATAGGTTATTCCTTATTGGGCTGGACAAATACGGGAAGGGTGACTGGAGAAGCATTTCAAGAAATGTAGTGGTGACAAGGACGCCAACTCAGGTGGCAAGTCATGCTCAAAAATACTATCTTCGACAGCAGTCGATGAAGAAAGAACGGAAAAGGTCGAGCATACATGACATTACCACAGCAGTGGATACGAAGATGGTGCCTCCTCAGAACAGTCTTCAGAGTCAAGGAGGGTATCAGAATTTCAACTTCCCCATGTAGACAAGAAGAGTAGAAATATATGTATATAGTATGGTCTGGTGGAGATGATGTTCCAACTTGTAAAGTTTATTGTTTCTAGCTTACAGTTGATTTAGGGGATTACCTAGTGATAGATGCTTAATTGATAGTTTCAGTTACTGCTATGAGCTAAATGGGTGTACTTATGGATGCATAGTTGAATCACATGGAGGTTTACATGTAAATGAAACAAGAGTTAAGGGAAATCATTGGCTTTTTGGTTTCAAAATTAGTTGACGTTAAGTTTGTGCGTTATATCTGGCAGTTGGTTTGTCCTTTGATCTGGTCAGGGACGTGTCTTAAAGGTACAATTATGATTTCTTTCGCTTTTTCATCTGAAATATTGCACGAAACAGGGAAATTGTTTCAGATGCAGCGGGATTAGGACTTTGTAATATTAGAGACATTTGGTGTGATTTTTCTCTCAGGATAAAAGACTTCTGGCAGAGGCTTTGTTAAGTATTCTGCTAGATTTGTTGCTTGTTCATCCCCATTTTGCTAAGCTCCAAATTTTGTTTTCATAAAGATCTGGCTGTTTGTCTCATGTAGTTCTTTTATTTCTGATCTTTGTTTTTGACATTTGAGTTTACTTTTTTTTCACTTGTATTTGGTGTGGACTTGTTCTTGAGGAAGATAACAGCCAAGCATTGGTTGGACAGGATGATCAAAGGCCATCATCGCTCAGACGGAATAGTAAGTTACCTTGCACCATTTCGCTGACACTATCGATTCCTGTATTTACTTTGTAGGTTCATGTAAATGAGTAATTATTTCGAAGTATCATGCTTGTTCTATACTAGATGTTTTGAACATATAGAACCCATCCTTGTTTGATCATTGGTATACTGAATCAGTGTCTTCGTAGTGGTTGGTGATTGTTCTTTTATCTCATCATGTTGATAAAGTAGCTTCATAAGTTCGAGGAAGGAACTTTGAGGTTATCATTTGAGAACTGTGGAGTACTGTACTCGTCCACAAATAAAATTGAAGCATGAACAACCAAAGCATGTGGATCATAAAGAGATAAGAGCACATGAATAGAGTGTTCCATTATTTCATGTATCAATTAGATAGTAGTATGTTCATTATTAGCATCATTATTCGATAGAGTGCGCTGATCCCATGGTAGAAACAAAGACGATTAGAAGCTTTTTGGCTTCTTTTAATGGTATGCTGCATCGTTCTAGAGATCCTTAGCTTGATGTCTATAACCGAAACAATGAGATGAAATTTCGACATGCTTAAGGCAGCAGAGGAAAGAACTAATTCTGTTTATGTACTACTGATCGTTAATCTGTCACCTCTTGAGGAACTGAGAGCAAAAGACACCAGCTTCAAGTTAGCCTCAGTTCTGATGCATCAACAAATCCAGCTTCGAGTGAACTACCTGAGAGCACAGCTTTAATGCCCATTTTCCAATCTTATTCAGGGTGTGCTTGGCATGAAAAAAAGTTTTCCTAAGAAAATTATTTCTCGGAAAACAAGTGAATATTGTTTACTTATTTTCTAATTTGTAAGCAAAATATACTATTATGAAAGTAAGCAGAAAATATTATCCCAAGAGTATTAATATGTGATCTAGCAAAACACTACAAAAGTAGGATGGAGTGAATAGTGGGAGCTCGGGGTGGTGGCGGAGGGTGGGATGGTCAAGGCCTCAGGGTTTGGGGTTGGAGCAATTTGGTGGGTGGGAGGAGATAATGAAATTTTAATGTCTTATGGAACTTTTTTTGTAACTTGCATTAGATAAGTTAAAGGGGAGCTTTGTAATGTGCAGCAATTACTGCTCTTTCAGTAGTTCAATAGAATTTCATTACTTAACAATTCAGTTGATGAGTCTATTGGAAACAACTTCTATATCCCCACAACGGTAGAGGGTTAAGGTCAACTTATATTCTACCCTTCCTAGATTTCTCTTATGGGATTATAATGGGTACGTTGTTGAACAAGAATTACAGGAATTTTGTAGATGGTTGTTTTCACTTCCTTTACGTCTTTCTCGCACCATTTTCACAGATATAATAAGAGGAACTTTCTTTCTCCTTAATATTGAGAAACAATTTTAGCAATAACATTTTCTTATTGGTTTCCCACCTTTTGTCTGATGTTTGTATTGGCGCTCAATTAATTCAAGTTCGAGTCAGATTTTAGCATTAATAGATAGTCAGCAATTGCTGCTGAAGCTGATGCTAATAAAAGTCAGATTGCTATGTTTTCTTCTTGTTAATAATTACTTTGTCAAACTGAAAACACTCCTAAAAAATGGATAGACTTTTTGACTGGCACAATGGATTTTTTAATCACATTAATCACCTCGGAACGAAAGCAGGTTTTACAATGCATATCCAAGGCAATTCTACAAATGGGGTTCGAAAAGGGTAAATCATATGTAGACTAAACCTATTGTAGAGAATAGCAGAAGAAAAGTATAATTGGAGAGACCTTCTGGTAGTCCAAGATTGTTAACTAAGATCGGAAGATTCAATTAAAGAAGCGAAAGCTAGAAAGAAGAGGAGAATTTTGGATAGAGAACTTTGTAACGGAAGAACTCTTGAATTACCTTGAATCTAAGGCCACCCCTATTTATACTTGTGGTGGGATGGTTCTGCATACTAAAAATCTACACTATTATATTATTTAATATAATTATCTAACTCTCTAGGATATCTATACATTTCTTGGATACAACATCTAGACTATTTGTAAGTACAAAATATCAAAGAGACTATATAACAAATTTCTAGATTTTTTCAAATATCTATTGTGTTTATTCTTTCTAAAAAAATCACTTTCGACATTTTCATACCTATCTCATAGAGGTAAAGAGGCTTTCAAAAGACCCTCGTCTCTAAAACAGGGTTTGCTGTTGTAAGACCAAAAACAATACTCTCATATGAAACCACCCAAGAGTTCTTCCAAAAACTAAATTTAAACACTCACAAATAGAACGAATAACAGAATCAACTAATTTTCTTGATCTAGCATATTGAGTGCTCGATTTATTAAGCACTGAATTCTCAAAGCAACGAACATATCTTTAAAACATGGCAGCAGTACATCTGCAGCAGCAGATGTAGCTTTTTGGCTACAGATTCATCTGAATTCACAACTTTTTGGCACGGAGTAATATCCATATATGTGTAAAAACCTACTAAAATATCAAAGATTTATTCCATCTGAACTCATAATTGTAACAGTACAATGAATACAATTCAAAGAATCTTCGCAATTGAACCTATCACATTTAAATACTGGATCTGTCTCTGACAATCCGGAGAAAGCCTCAGACATCAGGGTGTTGTAGTTGGTGTTTTGATCTTTTTAATGGTCTTAACATCAGTCTTAAATGACTTTGCAAGTACCAATTCACTAATTCCACTGTTAAAAATTGAGGATGGCAATGAAACAGTACCAGGACTTGCGCTACCTAGAGCAGCTACACCAACTGCTGTTTTCTTATGATCATAATTATACTGATAGTGTTGTAGTCCTTTAGGAAAAAGAAAAATGTCCCCTGCTTTTAATATCTGAGTATACAGAACACCCTTAGTATCCACGAAACCAACCTCTAAAACGCCTTCCAGGAGGAGAAAGAGTCCAGTAGCACGAGAGTGGTAGTGAGGCGGGTTCACAGAACCTGGAGGGAATTGAAGCACAGCTAGTGATACTCCTTGACCATTAAGAACTGGAAACTCTGCCTTTGTAGCCTTTGTTGTAGTACATGTATCTACAGTTTTTTGAAATATACCGCGCATGCCGGTGTAGGTGAAGTAATTGGCATCAACAGAGGTTTGTTTTTCTGGGGCAATGAAATCTGAAAGAATGTCAGGGTCAGTTGCTATTGCTGTTCTTGATATGAAAATTGTAAAAACTGAGAAAAGCAATAGGGAAGATTGTGTAAAATTCCAGGCCATGGTTGATTTTTTTAGTGATCAAGAAATGTTGTTCTAATTTGACAATTTTTGGATGGTTCACTTGTTTAATTTATACTGTGTTGTAACTATTCTTTGGACCTAAATTGAATATGTAAGTGCTGACAGAGTCCAAAGAATCATTCAATTGAGCAGTGTAAAATTAGTATAGTAGGGTACAATCAACTGTATTTCAAAAAGTTTCAAGACTGATTCAATTTTGACCTAAATTAAATATGTAGGTGCAGCAGAAACAGGTGTACTTATTAAATTTGATAAGTTGTTGAGGGGACGTATACTACTAATAAATGTGATGGGGTGGATAAAAATTTTTTACTCTTAAATAAGAGGGCTTGAGTTCGAGCTGTAGGATGGATATTCCTCTTTTAATGGGCCTCACATGGTGCGAAGGAGGAGGAGTACCACCGATTTCGAATATCTGTGTCAATTGATGCACCTTGAACAACAAATAACCCACGTTAAGGATATACCAAGAAGATGTACGAGGATTCTTTATTGTACTTTATCAGTAGAAGCCCTATATTCCGTGACCCTAGATGTGAGGATACGTAGATAGGTAATTAGGGTAGAAGGTTAGTAGGTTGTTGAGCATCGTCCAGTTATTGTTTTCAGTATTGTTATATTATCTATTGTTGCTACTGTTCACTTGCTTCTTCTTTAATTTATTTTTAGCATGACATCTTTATTACTATAGTTCCTTTTTATACTTGTTTTGATATGCTTTACGTGAATTAAGGGTCTATCGAACAAGGACTCTATCTTCGTAAGATAGGGGCAAATCTGCATATGCACTATCCTTTACACACTCCGTTTGTAAGATTATACCAAATATGTTATTGTATCACCGAAAGCCCTATATATAATCCATTAATGTGTCTATATGTATGTACATGCTTCATTACTATGGCATGAATTATTACTAAGGGACAAATTTCCTTTGGCCGTCTTTATTGATTAATGATAACATTCACCAGAAAACTACTAGCTTAATTGTATATATATTGGTTTTAAAAAAAAAAAAAAAAAAAAAAAAAAAAAAAAACTCTGCTTTTCGTTTCTTTGATGCCTTCTACTTTACCTAACCTTGGGTTCTTAGTTTCTTGCTTGTTTCAAGATTTATTTAACCAGTATATCATCATGAGGAAGAAAATTCCGTGAGAAATTATTTAGTCGCATTTGATATTTACATCAAATAAGTAAGGCATGTTATTCATCTTATATATGAACTTTTATCACTACATCATTTTTTCATTTATTTTGTAATTTTTAATGACTTAGAAACTTATTTTATCTACTCTCTCAAGGAAAATGAAACTTATGTTTCTAACAAAAAATATTTTAATCGACTAAACACGGAAAAAATTGGACTCCGCAGCAAACACACCCTATATTTTGTCCATTTTAACTAGATAACAATCATTATGAAGTGTTGTGTTTGTTTAATTTGGAATCATTGAATGAATTGTGCAACAGCTGTAACACCACTTCCGTATTGAATAAATTGTGGTCTTCTACTTACAAACACATTATAAATTGAGCAAGTTTAACAATCAAAAAAGTTTGTCTAAGTTAGAGAACATTGCTTGGTAACAAAAATAATACAATCCAATCCAATCCAATCCAAATTATGAACCCATGGCCTGGATTTTCAGTAAATCTTCCCTATTGCTCGCTCCTAAATTACAATTACGAATAGCAAATGATGTAAACATCCTTTCAGATTACATTATTCCAACAAATTACTTCACCTACACCAAGATACGCGGTATATTTAAAAAATTAGTGGATAAATGTACTACTACAAAGACAGAATTTCCAGGTCTTAAATGGACAAGGAGTGTCACTAGCTGAGCTTTGTGAACCCGCCTCACTACCACGACTGGACTCTTTCTCCTCTTGGAAGGCGTTTTAGAGGATACCAAGGGTATTTTGTATACTCAAGAGACTTAAAAGCAGGGGATATTTTTCTTATTCCTAAAAGACTAAAACACTATCAATATAATTTTGATCCTACCAAAAAAGCAGTTAAGCCCTGCCACTGTTTCATTGCTATCCTCAATTTTTAATAGTGGAATGAACGAATTGGTACTTGCTAAGTCATTTAAGACTGATGTTAACACCATTAAGACGATCAAACCAGCAACAACAACACCTTGATTATGAGGTTTTCTCTAAGCGAATTCTAAATTTATATTTAATTTTTAAGATTTTTTTCATTGTATTCATTGTACTATTTAAATTTTTTGAATGTTTTAACTTGTTTCTCGAGTACTATAGGAATATTCATACGCCTTATTTTAGACCTTGTCTCACCTTTCATGGTTGAACTTTGCGAAGAACCTTACACTCAAATAAATTTCTAAAGGAATATATAGAAGAAGAAAGTTCTAAGAAATTTGAAACCGCTAAAGCAAAGGAGTTTTTAAATTGTTCATTTGAAACAAAAAATTAAGATTTGGTACATCTTACACATGTATGGGCCATTTATTAATTAGTAAAAAAGTTACAGGGTTTAAATGCAATAAAAGTATTTTGTATTTTGTTTATATAACACTAACTACTCATAAGTCATGTACAATGAAATATGTATGTTCGATGTATCCATTGTCTTCTATATCATGGCTCCAGCCAATAATTCTGAGAACTATTTTATAATAGTTTTTATTTCTTTTGGCAGAATATCTTGGTTATTTATCTCACAATTTTTATTTTCTTTGGCTAATTATTTTGGTCATTTGATTTATAGTTTATCCTTCCTCCCCTTTTGGATTTTGTGTTACTCATAACACATGTTAGGACATATTATTTATTCTCATATATTTTTGTTTGTCTAGTATAAAGTTATTTGCGCAAATTCAACAAATATTATTGGAAGACAAAAGGGCCTATAGTATGATTTTTATATATTTATTAGATTTTCTTATGACAACAACAATACAAAGAACAACTATTTCTTTGTAAGTGTTCACCAAATTGACAATGATGTATGACCATCCAAAGAAATATATGTTAATCAAATCTATGTACCGATTCAAATAGATACTATTTTCATGTAACAACATACTTCGTACTATGTATGCATAATGAAAATAAAGATCAATAGTATTCTCACTTAACCTCAGTGAAGTTGAAGTTGCTCTAAACTACTCTCTTTGTAATGATAATAACCTTCATTTTCACGTATAGACTCTCAAAGCAATTTGAGCGGGCATTTCATGACCTTCTGACTTAATGTAATGCGTATTATAAAATTATATATGATATTTTAAAATGTTTGTACTAATTTTATGGGATACCAAAATTATTATACACCAAGTGTCTTACGCAAATGAAAAAGATTCTTGACTAATTACAATTTCATTAAAGGACGAACAAACTTCAACTCATTATAAAAACTAAAGTCAACGATTATGTTAAAGAGGAAGAGGAATGCTTGAGAAGAAGATTACATTTTAGATGGAGAATTTAGGTGAAATGACATGTCTTTACTACATATTGGGAAAATTTTACTAATAATATATAATATGTATTTGAATTTAGAATGAGTAACTGTAGAAGGTCATTATACTTTTTGTTCCTTAACTTGGGATTAAGGTTGAAAACATAATAATAAAGGAGAAAGACATCGAAAGCAAGCATCATCAACTCATAGGGAAGGAAAAGTAGTCATCATCAACAATTTGAAATCAAATACAAATTGAAAAGCTTATTTAATTTATTCATCACTAAATTCATGTTATATTTCTTATTTTCCTTCGGAATTGCATCTAACAATTCCCCTAACACTCCCAAATTCCCATCATAAAGTGAGTATAACAAAAATCTCAAATCCAAATGAATGTCAAAATAAGAAGAGAAAAAAGAACAATCCTTTCAAACATCAACACATTGAAAGTGCTTAAGAAGCCTATGGGCTTCTCTAAGCCAGTAAGATAAGCATCATGAGTTGTTGAATAGTAGAATATATGTGTCGCTTCACCTGCAAACAAAATCTGGAGTGGAGGAGGATAATTCTTTGGATTGTCACCATTCTTTGCTCCTTTTAGGCAATGGTTCAGCCATAACATCCAAATCATCTCTAATTGATCCAACTGGTATATGAGTATATGAACCCAATAACAGTGGCTCACTACCCCATTTGCACTTCTTAACCTTGGAAAGCTTTATACAACTTTCTGCAACAGAATCTGAGTTCTTGAATTGCTTAGTGTTTGCAAGAAAGAGTGATATAGTTGTCGAAACCCCGTCTATGATTTCATCATCATTAAGAGATTCCATCTCAAGAGATTCTTTACCTGCAAACCATGATATTATTGTATTTGACTTTGGATAAAGAGGATATATTAAAGTTGTCCTCCTAATCCACAAGGGAATTTTAGGTATAATTTCGGATTCGATTGTGTTTATTGCCCCACATCGACCATCGTTTAACAATCGTGTCACTGGAAGGCTCAATGTCTATTATTGTTGAGTAAAGACAAGCAAACTCAGCAACAACTACCACCTCAACAAACACGCTCACCGCATACTGCTCCATGGACATACTGCCCATCTCAGTCCAGCAATGTCATGGCTACCCCATCTTTGGATCCCTATATACTTGAGCAGTTTCAACAGTTCATTGCCTTACAACTCATGTCAAGTCAACCTCCTCTCATACAGGTTTGTCTTTGTCTGGTACCTATGGTATATCCTCTCCCTTATATATCTTGGATTCTAGTGCGTCACATCATATGTCTCCTGATATCAATTCATTTGAGTCTGTTAACTCTGTCCCATCTTTGTCTGTCATGCTACCAATGGTACCTAATGCCATTGGTAGGAATTGACTGTCTATACATCTCGTTTATCTCTCTCAGATGTATACCATATTTCAAGTATTACTTTAAACCTTGCATATGTTGGTCAATTATGTGATCTTGGTCTCTCAGTTTTTTTTTACCTCTAAAATTTGTTGTGTACAGGAGCTTCGATCTCAGAAGGTGATTGGGACAACTTGTAGGAAAGGGGAACTTTATGTTTTGGATGCGCTTAAAGTATTAGATGTTGCCGCCTCCATTGTTGATTTATCATCTTTTGATTTAAGTCGTTCGTCTTCTAATTTTTTCTTTGGCATTCTCATTTGGGTCATGTTTCTGCTTCCTGTTTAAAATTTTTGGTGTCTATAGCATCTCTAGGTCATTTAGACAGTCATATTTTTTTTGTAGTGGTTGTAAACTGCTAAATTTTCAGCCTTGCCATTTTAAAAAAATATTTCTCTTTCTCTTGCACCATTTAATCTTATGCATTCTGAGTGTGGGGACCCTCCCCAGTATCCACTAAAAGGGTTCCAAATATTATGTTTCATTTATTGATGATTTCACTGGTTATTGGGTTTATCTGATGAAACACAAATTTTATTTTTTACCATATTCAGTAACTTTAGAGCTCTTGTGAAAACCCAACACTCATATGTCATTAAACATTTTCGGTGTGATTTGGGAGGTGAGTATACTTCAAATGAATTTTCTCAGTTACTTGCCTCTGATGGGACTATTCACCAATCCTCGTGTAAAGATACTCCACAACAAAATGGTGTTGCCGAAAGAAAACATTGTCATCTCATTGAAATAGCTCGTTCGTTCTTGTTGTCATCTGAGGTTCCTAGTGTCTTTTGGGGGGAAGCGGTTCTTATCGCTGCTCATGTGATCAACCGAATTCCAATCTTACAAAATTCAGGTTTGTCTCCATTTGAAAAGTTTTATGGTCATTCACCTGATTATTCTTCGTTGCGTGTCTTTGGTTGTACTTGCTTACTTCTACAACCACATGCTGAGCGCAGTACATTGTCTCATCGGTCTGCTTTATATGTCTTTTTAGGTTATGGTGTTGGTAAAAAAAGATATCATTGTTTTGATCCAGTCAATCAAAAATTATATGTCTCGCATCATGTTGTATTTATAGAGCATATTCCATTTTTCTTTGTTCCTGCTAGCTTTAATCACTTGGCACAGTCAAATCTTGTTCGGATTATTCGTTTCGATACTGACCCCGATGAGGATCTATCTGATACTTTGGTTCACGAGCCATCTACCTCTCTTACCCCTACTTCTACGACTACCCAGCTGCTGGATGAGATTGTGGATCCTCCTCTGTGTTAGACCACCCGTACTCGTAAGTCCACTAAACTTCTTGACTCTGAATACTCATCTTATTCTACCTCTTTTTCTTCATTTGTTGTGTTTATTCATCATCTTCCTGAGCCTCCATCCTATAGAGAAGCAGTTTGTGATCCCCTTTGGTAGGCTGCTATGATTGAGGAACTTACTACTCTACACCAGACACATACATGAGATTTGGTGCCATTGCCTTCAAGAAAACACACCATTGGTTCTAGTTGGGTGTACAAGATTAAAACCAAATCTGATGGATCCATTGAACAATACAAGTCTCGACTTGTTGCAAAAAGCTACTCACAGGAGTATGCCATGAATTATGAAGAAATTTTTGCCTCCATTGTAAAAATGACAACTGTTCGCACTCTGATTATTTTTGCTTCTGTTTATCGGTGGAAAATATCTCAGATGCATGTCAAGAATGCCTTCTTGAATGGTGATCTTCATGAAGAAGTTTACAA
Source organism: Withania somnifera (assembly GCA_039654485.1). Classification (NCBI taxonomy): domain Eukaryota; kingdom Viridiplantae; phylum Streptophyta; class Magnoliopsida; order Solanales; family Solanaceae; genus Withania; species Withania somnifera. The sequence goes on from JBDJHY010000007.1 coordinate 1,996,315, forward strand.
GATGCCTCCTCCCGATATTTCCCATCGGCCAAGTGAAGTTTGCAAGCTTCGCAAAGCTCTTTATAGTCTCAAACAAGCACTACGTGCATGGTTTAAGAAATTTTCCACGATGATCACTTCGCTTGGCTTCCGTCCTAGTCAACATGATTCGGAGCTATTTGTTAAGCGTATAACGACAGGGCATATTCCATTATCCTTGTATGTTGATGACATGATAATTACTGGTGATGATTATGCTGGAATTGAATCTCTGGAGTCTGAGCTGACACATTGCTTTGTTATGAAAGACTTGAGTATGCTACGTTACTTTTTGGAAATTGAGGTTGCGTATTCCATGAAAGGCTATCTCTTATCTCAATCAAAGTATATAGGTGATTTGTTTGACCCTGCTCGTCTCACTGATAGTCGGATCGTTGATACTCCTCTTGAGATTAATGCTAGATATTCTCCATCAGATGGTATTCCTTTGGAGGATTCTAGTCTTTATTATATTGTTATTGGCAGTTTGGTTTAGCTTACAGTGACTTGCCCAGATATTGCGCATGTTATTCACATGGTTAGTCAGTTTGTCTCTGCCCATACTTCAGTTCAATAGGATGTCGTGCTTCATATTCTCAGGTACCTTCGTGGCTCTTATTTTCAGAGCCTCTTGTTTCCCTCTTCTTCCTCATTAGAGTTGCGCGCTTACTATGATGCAGATTGGACTGGTAATCCTACAGATCGCAAGTCGACTACTGAATTTTGTATTTTTCTTGGTGACTCGCTTATTTCGTAGAAGAGTAAGAAACAAGATGTCATTTCTAGGTCTTCTACAGAAGCTGAGTATCGCGTTATGACCTCGACTACTTGTGAGATTGTTTGGTTACTCTGGTTGCTTGCTGATATGGGTATCTCTTTTTGTCA
>JBDJHY010000007.1:2012271-2026142 GCA_039654485.1 Withania somnifera
TAAGGTGGCTCATTTTTGTTAGCAACAATAGATTATAAATTATTTTAAAGAAAATATTAAGTACTATTTGTAAAAAAATTAAACTTTTATATAAAAGAAATAAAAATTTGATATATTTGAAGCGCTATGTCTCAATAAAAATTAGATACAATAATTACAGTATCAATTGAAAAAATATAATTCAAAGAAATAAGTATAAAAGAATTATGAACAACTTTGCATTTAAAAAAATTTTAAGTAAATTTTATATTAAGAAATTATTTTTCTAAAAAAAACTAAGATTGACGTTCAATTTTGGCTTTAGGTCACTTATGGGCTTGAGGCGCCCGTGACAAACACACACTATTTGAAAATCAAGTAAAAGTTATAATTAAACGCACTAATTAACAATGGAGAAAGCGAAAGAGAAAGACGAAGCAAATGATGATCGGAGTACTTGTCTGTGGATGTTACCGGAGGTTTGTATCGCCGATATCTTCGCTATTTTATTCTAGGGGTGTACAAGCCAAATCCCTAAGCCAAACCAAATCAAACTGAGAAAAAAATTGACTCTTGATTTTATTTGACGTTATATAATAAAATCGACATCTCTTGATTTGGTTCGATATTAACAAAAAAAAAAAAAAGGAGTCAAACCAAATTAAACCGATATATTAATACATGTATAATTTTAATTTTTTAATACGTAAAAAGTATTAATTATAATCTACTTTATAAATATTTGTTAAATTAGTTTATAGTTCTTAATATTTAGATATATTATTTCAGATTTAGACTTATAAACATTTATTGTTCAATAAATATATGAACCAAAATTTAAATTTAAAGGCCAGATAAAAATCTAACCAGAGTAAGGAAACTTCATTGCTTTTTGTAATCTCCGTACATATCCTTCTAAGCTATTATTATTTTAACTAAGTTTATATTAAAAATAATTAGGTAATAAAATCTCATTTGCTCTTCTCAAGTATAAATATTTATTAATAAACTACTACTACTTTATATATATTTTAGATGTTAGTTTACATATTAAACACCCTCGGATAATTCTTCCATATATCCTATCCTAACATGGATAAAATTACCTATATGTCGTGGAAAGTAATAAATATGGATAGACAGCTAAGATTATAAAAATAAAAAATTTGGGACCGTTTGATTTGTTAGGAATAAAAAGTTCTCTACCCACAATTATAATATTTTCATTCTGAGGCTTTGTGTATTCTCCATTTCAATTCGATTTGTTGCTGCAATTGAAATCTAGGGTTAGAGAGAGAGCAGAAGAAAAGCAAAATAAATATGTATCATCCCACTAGAGGCGGCGTTCGCGGTGGTCGAGATCGTAAGCTTTCCCGTCTCTCTTAATTTAGGGTTTCTTTTGTTTTTTTCCCTTAAAATTCGTTTCGTCATTTAAATTATTTATGTTTCCTTTCATTAATTGTCAGTGTAAGGTAGTATTTGAGGAATCTTATTATATAAAAGGGCTTAGCGGGAGTAGAACATTGATCCGGACTTAGGATTTGAAGTTTATGGGTTCAGGAAATTTGAGTTTGAACCAAAGCTACGAGTTAGATTTCTCAGATAGTCACTCAACTCAACTAATAGTTATTGTGTCATAAAGTTCGGATTTGAAGCTTATGGGTTCACGATTTTAATAGAGTTTGAATCCAAAGCTACAAGTAATAGTTATTACATCAGAATGTCACTTTATTTGTCGGAAAAAACTGGAATCAAGAATAAAAGTGGCTTTATGAATGCCGAGGTGGAGTTAGGATTTAAAGGTTATGGGTTTTTGGGATTTTGAATTGTGTATATAAAAAAGAATTTATCCTTTTTAATAGAGTTTGAACTAAAGCCACGGGTTGATTTCTCAGATGGTCACTCAACTAATTAGTTATTGTACCAGAAAGTCACTTTATCGGAGTTAGGATTTGAAGCTTATTGGTTTGGATTTTAATAGAGTTTCAACCAAAGCTACAAGTTGATTTCTTAAATGGTCACAATAGAAAGTCACTTTATTTGTTGGAAAAAAACTAGAATCAAGAATGAATGCCGAGGTGGATTTAGGATTTAAATCTTTTGGGTTTTTGGGATTTTAATAGAGTTTGAACCAAACTACGAGTTGATTTCTCGGGTGATCACTCAACTAATATTATATTGTATCAGAAAGTCACTTTCTTTGTTGAAAAAGTTGAAAATCAAGAAGAGAATTATTTTTATGAGATAATAAAAGGCAGGTAACTTTTTGAGACAATAATTATTAGTTGAGTGACTATTTGAGAAATCAACCTCCAAAGCTGCTTGGTTTGGCTGAGTCCGTAACCAGAGTGCTAGCGCTGCTCTTGGGTAGAGGGAGAGTGATTATGTACATACAAAGCCTTCTTGTCATTGTAGAACCCTAAAATCGAGGAATTATATTATGTGGATTTATTATTGTGATAAACCAACCCAGCTTCGCATTTAGCAGTCAGTAGGATTTGAATTGGAAAAATTTGTAGAAGTTAATAAACAGCAACACATCAGAGTAAGTTGCGGAAAAGTTGTTAGTTGTGAACTTGTAAGTTTAGCTTGTGTAGCTCGGTGGGTTATACATCAGGTCGACGTTTTAAAATTATGAAGGATAGTTTTTAAGGATCGTGATTTAGGAACCTTAAAAAGATGATACAGGAAGAGAAGTTTCTGCTTGAGTCACAAAAAGGGAAAAGTGGGAAAATATTGTCTCTGTGTCTTTTAGTTTTGGATGGATTGCGGAGGATCCACGAAGGAGGAAGATTAAGATTGGGCTCTGTAGATGCTGTCAATGCATACTTATTTTCTGGTAATCGGATGTCTCTGTTTTGCAAGTCGATGTTTCCATTTACTAGATTCAGAAGTTCTTGCTACTTGCTACGTACAGGGTGAATCATGCATGTGCTCTGGAAATTAGTTCCTATATATTGATGCAGCCAGCTGTGGTCTGCTTTCTTGGTGTTCAGTTATGCTGGTTATCTCTTTTTGTCCGCCTTTTTATATTTTCCCAGGGGCGGACCCACATATAGCGTGCCGGGTGCTTGAGCACCCGTTGACCCCCGCGGGAACTCTGCATACATATATAGAAAATAGAGCACCCATTGAACTGAAACTTCCAATGGGTGATTTGGTTTTGAAGTGAAGATTAAGTATGCATATCCCCGGTCTGAGCTTGAATCTCTGCCACAACTACTCTTTTTTATTATTCAAAGAAGGCAAACTTTCTTCATACGTTTTTTTAACTCTTCTTTTTGTATAACTTTTCACTGTTGACTTTTTCCTTACCTTTTATTTATTGTTTTTCCAATCTTCCTATTTTTTGTAGTTCATTTACTTACTAAATTATAAAAATATTAGTTGTAGGTTTCTCATTTAATTTTCAACATATGAAAAGTCATCCAGTATAGTTTTAACTTAAGACAATTATAAATCTCTTTTTGTAATGATTATCTTATTAGAGGTCACAGTGGCGGAGTCAGGATTTCTAATAAGGGGTTCAAAATGTAAAAAAGTACACACACAAAGAAGCCAAAGAGAGGTTCAATATATACTATATTATGCACATAAAGATAATTTTAATCCTATAAAAATAGTAAATTTTTCACCAAAGGGAGTTCGAATAAACCCCATCGGTATAACCTAGCTCTGCCCCTGTTAGGTCATTGAGAGTGTGATTTGAAGTTGTTTTTGGTGATGGTAATATTAATTGTTGTTTTGTCATTAACTTTTTTGAACATATTGATGTGTTCAAGTAGCTATACTTGTCAACAACTTTATGTTAAAGGAAGTAAGCACCCACGACCTTCAAGTTCTGCATCGCCACTGATTGTCCCTTATCTAAATGTGCACTCCGTTTTTGATGTTCTGGCTTATCAATCCAACTCTGCGACAAAAAATATGAGAGACAGAAACATAGATATAAGAATCAGTATATCTAAGCTCTTCTCAGAGTCATGACTTTTGAATCATGATGATACGTTCCTCAGAAAAGAGGTTTGAATTTTGAATTATGGTGCTTTCTAGTTCAGGCATGCTTAATGAAGGTTTTCTGTAGGCTTAGGTGGTTCTTCTACAAATTTGTTCTTGTTTTGGAGAATCAAGTTGTTATGATTTTGTCCTATTATGTAGTGTTCCTAATGTATAATTTCTTTGCTGCAACAGAATTTAGCTGGGATGATGTGAAGGTCGATAAACATCGAGAAAATTATATAGGCCATAGTATCAAAGCACCAGTTGGGAGATGGCAGAAAGGTATACGTTCTTGTTCTCATATTACATATCACAATTGCTGGAAATTAGTCGACAAGAAACATATTGCCTCTGCTGTTTTCCCCATGATACATGCTAATTGCAGTAGTAGTTTGTGCCCATTACAAATAAAAGAATGGTACATATGTTGATCCCTATATATTACAGCTTCTTTCTTCTTTTTTCTTTTTTCAATTATGAAATCTTTTCTTCTACTACTGTACTACTTATCAAAAAGGCTGAGAAGTTCTTATTTTCTGAAGATTGTAGATATGAAAAAAGGTAATATCCATGAAGTATCACAATTAACTGAAATATGAACTACTTCATGATATTATTTTATCTGCTCCAAGTTCAGAGCAATAATTCATTATCTATTACAATACAATTCGCCATAGGTGATCGATTTTGCAGGAAGTTCTGATTGCATGTTGTATTGAGTTTTTGATCAAGTAGTCTAGTTTTCGGTCAAGCATGTGATGGAATACTAAGGGAAGCATACTTTAGAATAAATGAATTCATGGGTCTTCTGCGAGTGTTGGATGAGATGAACTACAGTTTATAGGATGAAGTTAGATGGTGCATGTACCTGCTGATGATATTGTGTTATTGATGAAACTACAACAACATACCCAGTGAATAGGTGAGTCCTTACCTCAGGGAGGTGGAGAGGCTGTTTCAAATGACGAGACTAACGAGATAAAAGATTGGAGCTGTGAAGAAGCACTCTAGTGATTGACGATTTTCAGACAAGTAGAAATCGCATAGAATATATGCACAGGAAGTGCAGCTCCCATAAGAAGTAAATTTAAGTGATTCTAGGAGTGAATGTTGGCCATAGTTATGATGCCTGTCAACAGCTTGAAATGGTTTTAAAAAGCAGGCCTATCATCCACTACTTGAATGATTTCGAAATTGTGAGTGTTTTGATCGCTGTCCGAGTAAACAAGGTTAAAAATCATTAGAGATGAATGCATCAGCAGGGGCTGCATATACCCTGTGATGGTTTGGTCATGACTCACATGGATCATCACATACGAATCTGTAGAGATGACATGATGATTGAAGGTGATAGAAATGGGCAAGATAGACCTACAATTACATTGAGGAAATTTTGTCAAAAGACCTAATTTCTTGGAATCTAAGGAAAAGAACCTAATGGAGATAATAGATTCATATAGGCAATACGCTGAAACTAAGACTTGGTTGTTGTTGCTAGCTGAAGTACGAACTAAGTGTGTAGACACCCCCGTCCTCTAACCTCACTTTGTGGAATTACATTGGTTATGTTATTGCTTACATTAGGTAGTATGTTTTCTAGTTTTATTCTGGTTACTGACTTGTATGTACCTTTAAGGTAAATGTGGACGTTGGTGAATCTCTAGTTTTCGGAAACTCCAAAGTTGTCTTAACAGAATTATTTACTGAGAAATGAAACAGATTTAAATGGATACAAAGAATTCTAACCAGTTTATGATTATTGATTGACGCATAGTTGATTGATTCGTCATGTTGGGTTTCTGGAGTGGTGCAATACTGATGTCTAAGTCCAAGTAGTTGACTATATCAAATTCTCATTGATCATGTTTCTCCTTTTAAACTGATTTCATGCCAATATTATGCAAAATTCGAATAATAACAAAAATGTAGTAGAAGTTCTCTATATATTTTTTATTGACGTAAATTTCTGCCAATACAAAAAACTAAAGACTCCCGGAAAGCATAGGATCTAAAATGATACACCAATATGACTTTAACATATATCCCAGCTAATTTTACAGCTTAGAGATCCTTTTCTTCCATTATACCCAATCTTTTGCTATGTAAGCGTAGATTCAAAGAGATTGTATGTATTTCAAAACAACCTATCTCAAAGTGATTTGGTTCAACCTATCCCCTTTTTAACCCTTCATTCACCATAATTTCATACCTCCTCTCATTTATCCTTGATGTGTGACTTACACCTTCTGGTGAATGCAGTCATAATTTAGCTTGGCTCATCTTTTATTCTTGGAGAAGATTTTGCGTCCCCGCTTTGTAGACTGTAATTATGTTGCTGAGCATGAGGAGACACATGTTTGGAAAAAGCTAGCCGACATAGATTCGATGTCATTTATATCGGAGGTCACAAAATCATATTGTGGAACCCTGAGATACTAATTACGTATTTTATCTGGAATCACAATTGCTTGTTTACTGGGAAAAGACAGGAATATGTTAAGCTAGACATTTTATTCCTGCAATACGTAGTCTTAACTAGTGGCATATTTTACATCTTGTGGTATTTTCTCCTCCTGTGCAGGGAAAGATCTTCACTGGTACACCCGTGATAAGAAATCCCAGGCAAAGGACATGGAGGCGGCAAAAGAAGAAATACGTAGGATTAAAGAAGAGGAGGAGCAGGCAATGAGGGAGGCTCTGGGCTTAGCTCCTAAACGTGCCATACGTCCTCAAGGTACTCGGCTTGACAAGCATGAGTTTTCTGAACTTGTGAAGAGAGGTTCAACTGCGGAGGACTTGGGAGCAGGGCATTCTGAAGCAGCTCGAGTAGATGGTCTTGGTTTTTCAAAGTAAGAATTGGTTTCACTAGCATTAAAAGTTCTCTTTAGATTTGTGGTTCTCATCTGTCATTTTATTTCTCCTGCTGTGCATTATGTGCACTATTTCTATTCACCCTTTAGCTTTTTTCTTATGGATAAATCATCTCCGAGTTTCGTTACTAGTTGAGGAACAGGAACTTGACTTTGAATAAAAGGTTTTAGAGTAACTAAATTATGATTTGAAGAAAATAACTAATATGGATTTTGTTTCTTCTTTATTCTGTTGGAGTGCCTAATCAAGTTTGTTAACGTACTCTGCAGATTGCCCAAACCTTGGGAAGAACCAAATTCACCATCGGCTTTTCCATCTAATCCTATCGATGAGCCTGTAGAAAAGATGAATGCAAGTCTTACTGCTGCTGAACCCCTACGGAATGAGGAAGAGTCAGAGGATGAAAGGAGCCAAAAGAAGAGGAGGCGAGAAGAGAAGAGACGGGAGAAGGATGGGAGGAGAGAGAAGCGATATTTGCATGATAAAGATGATAGGAGAAAACGTTCCTATGATTCAGACAATAAGAGGAAGCTTACTCGTGATTCAGATGACAGGAGGAAGCACAAGAAAGACAAGGAGAAGAGAAGAAGACATGATTCAGATTCTGATTAACTTGAATAATCCTTGTACTTATTGTATGTTTGCTACTCTATTTCCTGCTTTACACATTTGTCTATCTTTATGAGAGCTTGTCTATCTTTCCTTGGTATGGAACCTTTTCCTGCTTTCTTCGACAAACAGTAGATTTCAGTATACAATTGAGTGTCAGTATGGTAAGCTACTAGTAATATCCAATTTCTTTCTTGCTCACGATATTAGCCCATATTGCATTCAATGTTCAGTCTCATAGTATTTATTTGATGTGATAAAGATCCAAAGTGATCCCTAATTGATGTTTAATAAAGGATCACTATTCCTTTGTTTTAGTCAAACTACTTTCTCTTCTTAAAACAAAACTAGATCCTCCACACTGAATCAACACCCTATAGATTATCCAATCCCAATTAATCTTAGTTATTGTCTATTGGTAGGTGGAAGTAAACTAGTTTTTGTTTTGTTGTTCAGTATGTGATGTTCTTTCTTTTAGTTATCACAATCTGACCTTTCATATTTCTTAATTATCGAAAAAGTTGGGGCAAAGTTTACATATATCCAATCCTTTTCAGACTTCATATATTGTGTATGCTGTTTGTCGTTGTATGTCTATATTGTCGTCATGTACGTTGGTAAAAAAGCTTTGAAGTTAACATTTCAGTTCACGTGAGGCCAGAGGCGATGCAAAATATAAAACTAGAGGACATTTTATGTTTCTTAACGTAAAGATTATATTGAAGGACATTTTATAAAAATTCTTACTAGAATGTTATTTACTAACATCGACAATACGAATAAACACTAGTTTCATCTGAACTTTGAGAAAATAGTGGGCTAGGTTAACACCTAATGATGTAGTTTAGTGGTCAATAAAATTTAGTAATTCGAACAACATGATTATCAAATAAAATAAAATAAATAGTGGGCTAATTAACTTATTTTATTTAAGAAGACAAACAACTTCCATCTTATTTGATAGTTTATGGAACCTTGAAAATAATTGTCATTATCATTGTTTTATTGTGGGATGAATATCTATACTATATTCTTTTTTGACAAAAATAACTTATCTCAATCCTAAAATTAGTAATAAATAAAAAATATTATTAAAATTTTATGTTCAAATTATTTATGTTTGTTAAGCAATAAATTATAAGTCGAATGTACCCCGGAAAATAAAAAAAAGCCTGATGTAGTCACGTAGAAAAATAAAAAACAAGGAAGTTGTCATGTTGCTTTCAAGTTTTTCCAGCAATCGAGGGACCTTTTTTGGCCTTTCTTGGAAGTTGGAAGGTTGGTCCATGACCAAATTATCAATACAAAAATTAATTTGAATAAAAGATAGGGCTTTGACCAATGAAAACAAGTAGAAATTATTTTGATCATGCAATAAATATTTAAAATTTAATTAATATTTAAAAAAATTCATATAATTTATTTATAAAATATAATATAATTTAAGTGAACTTATATATAAATAAAATTTCTTTTTTGTTTGAAAAAAAAAATTAAAAACGCAATGTGTTTTTACTTTTTCAAATATAATTTGGAGTTCTTATGGCTAAATACTACTTTTTGAATAAAATGAAATAATTTTTGAAAAAAAAGTAAAAATTTCTTATGGTCAAATGCCTACACAGTTCGATACACTAAATCAATCGTTATTCATAGATTTTGAGAAAAAAGTTTGATTGTAATGATCTTGAACCCGTAATCTCCATGTTATCTGACAGTATCTTTAGTAGTTACTTAAAAATTATTTTTCAATTCTTGACAAGGCACATTCATTAATAAAATATTGATTTGTATAATATTTTTTAATATTAGCTTGTTAATTGAATTTGATTATGAATATTTTATGTCTTTTTTCATGATGTATAAAAAATGATAATTAAAAATAAAATAAGTGGCAACTTTTCAGAGAAAGTAATTTGAATATTAATAATATATTATTTTTTATGCAAACTACAAAAATAAAAAATAAAAGAAAAATAAAGAATAAATTTAAGCTGTATTGTTTTTTTCCACCACTCTCAATAATAAAATTAATAGTAATTCTTGGAAACCCAAAAAAGAGCCCAAAGTGGAAAAGAAAAGGGAAAGAATACTCACAAAAGTCGGAGTTGGTTTGTTCTTATTCTGTATTCAATTCTGCTTAGTATTTGTTAGGCACAGAGCGAAAAGAAGGGGCCAAGCAAAGGCCCCTTAATTTGATAATCTTTAATTTGACTCAAGTTGATTTACAATTAATAATTGTTTTGTTTAACTGTTAATTGAAAGATCAATTCTTGATTTTGATTGAATTGAAAAAAGATGGTGTCTGCAAATAGGGAAATGGCTGTTTATTGTTTTGATACATTGGTGTCTCACTACAACAAAGAACAACCTCCTCCTCCTGCTTTTGAAGAGGGTGAACAGTATGCTGTTTTTCTCTTTGACCCCTTTTATTTTAGTGTAAAATTGGGGATACCCATATTGATTTTCTTGCAAAGTTTCTGTCTTTTTCTTGTTTTATTGTATATGGGATGTTTTGAATTTTGATTTGCATGTGTATGAGTTGATTTTAGTGTCATTTTGTTTGCTTTATTTTTCTTGCTATTTTGTTATCCTTATTTTTTCTTGCCTGTCCTGTTTTTGTTACACTTGTTTTGAGCTGAGGGTCTCTCAACTGGAGTAGAAGTGAGATGTGGGTATATCCTACCCTCCCAAAACTCCACTTGTGGAATATAGTGGATATGTTGTTATTTATATATGAGTTGCTTCTTTGTGGCTCAAACCCGCAACCTTACAGACAGCACTTGATAATCCTGCAAATTCTGTATCTGTTTTTTTGTTGGACATGGGTGTCTTGAATTTTTATATGCATGTATATGAGTTGAGCTTTTTATAAAATAAAAAAAGAAAAAGAAAAACTTTTCTTTTAACCTCTCGTATGAACTCCCACCCTTTTGCTCCTTGGTTGACTCAAACAGCAACCTCAGAGTTGGAGCTAGAGGTTGTTTACCATCCAAGCAACTCCTGTTGTTAATATATAAGTTGAGCTTAAATGAAGAAGTGATGATTCATATAAGTCGATTCTAACTTGGCTGGGACCGAATCCTTATTGATGTTATTGTTGTTGCTATGTGTGAACATAGCTTTACTACCCTTTTGTGACTTAGTTTGTGGGAAATGTGTAACTTCCGTCCTGGAGATATGTCAATTTTTATATGCATGTATAGATGAGTTGATTTTTTTCTTTCTCAAGATATCCCCAGGACCCTTTTTGCTCCTTTGTTACTCGAACGTACAAGCTCAGAGTTAGAGGTGGAGGGTGCTTACCATCCAATCAACCCCTCTTGTATATATTAGTTGAGCTTAAATAAAGAATTGATGATTGATATAGCAAACCCTAACTTGGATGGATAGAGTCCTAATTGTTGTTGTTGCTAATATGTCTAAACATATCTTTATTACCCTTTGTGACGTAGTTTGTGTGAGATCTGTTATTTCCCTCCCAGAGATATGTGCAATCTTTATATGCATGTATATGAGTTGAGCTTAAGCGATGAAGTGATGATTCATATACTTGAACCTAACTAGGTTGGGACTGAGTTGTAATTGTTCTTGTTATGTGTGAACATATCTTAATTACCCTTTTGTGGCATAGTTTGTGGGAAATGTGTAACTTCCCTCTTGGAGATATGTGCAATTTCTCTGTTTTTTTTATTGGAATGAGTTAGATTCTTTTGTACAAGTTACTTAAGTGCTTTACAGGGTAACAGTTTATTTCTTGGTTGCATGGTGCTGAGGCCTTGGAATGAGAAGGGCCTATGCCGTTCGATCCTTTTGTGTTTTTGAATCTAGAAAATTGCCTGTTCATTTTTTTCTGTGGAATGTTCTCTCAAGATGTGATTTTTAAACTTTTACTGATAAAAAAGATGTGATTTTTAGTTTACTTATTACTCTTAAAAAAATGTAGCCTTTTGAAAGTTGTCTTTTAATTTACATTGAACATTTTTCTAATAGGATTTTTATGTAGAGGATATGGAGGTCGAGGATTAGGGTATAAAGTCAATAAGTAGTTGAGTGTTGTTTAGCTTTCCTATTACTACTCTCCTACCATCTTATTCTTCAGTTTTTACTACTGTTGAAGGTCGTAGTATTTGTTAGTGCTACTAGTTTTTCTCCATTATTTTTAGCATGGCTTCATCACTACTGTATTACCTTTTGTACTTCTTTTTACCATGAGTTATTCGGTAAAGGGTCCATTGGTAACAAGCTTTCTACCTTCACAGCATAGGGATAAAGCTGCGTACATAGTACCCCCTCCCTAGACACCACTTGTGGGGTTACACTTGTATATTGTTGACTTTTATCCCTTTTCCACATATTGGAAGCTTGACTTTCTTTATAATTTTCCACCTATTTCTAATGTTAGTCTTCTTTGTAACATCTTTTTCCTTCAAAACATGTACCATTAACTGTCCATGTCTTTTGTGCTTATGACAAAGTTCTTGTGTATAGTTTTGATAAGTTGGAAAATTCATGTGCTTGTCAGTTTTGGACGGGGCATGGCTTTTCTTGGTGTGACATTGTAAGCTAACCAACTGTTAACATCATTCTTAGTCTTTCTTCTGTAACTCATAAAGTGCCAAATCAATGCAAATGCAACTTTGGATGTTTTGCTCTCATGTGGCGCAAACTGCATTTCAGCCCTCTGTTTGTGACTTGGAAGAAAGTGGTGAATGGCGGAGAGCCTTGTTTGCGAGGATGCATTGGCGCTCTGGAAGCTCGCTGCATTATTAATGGTTTTAAGGATTATGCTCTGACAAGGTAGATTGCAAGTGAAGTTCTTATATCTGAAGTACTCATTTTGACCTTTTTTGTAATTCTAATTCATGTTTGTTAGCTAATAAAGAGGAATAATATTAAGATAATTGACCTTCATTATGTGACAACAGAGTTTCTTGAATGAAAGCTGATTATTGTTGGCAAAAATATTTTAAAGAGTTACATTACTTGTTAGGCTTGTGTATGTTAGATAAAATTTCTATAGTCTCTCCAGATTTCACTGTATGAGTATAAATGACGTTTTACTCTTTGTTTACCTTCTGTTGATTTGCTTTGAAACCTTTAGTTTGTTACACTTTTGGGTTCATAAGTAAATGATAGCTTGCTGCTTTTGTTTTCTTAAATTTTGTTTGTACCTACATGAACACTTATTGTATCATATGACACTATATCTATGTATTTACATATGTGATTTCATCTGCAGTGCTCTCAGGGACCGTCGTTTTCCTCCAATACAGGCTAAAGAGTTACCTACTTTACAGTGTACAGTGTCAATTCTCACTAATTATGAGACTGGAGCTAACTACCTTGATTGGGAGGTATTGCATTTGAACTTACTTTGAATCTCTGATTCTTAAAATCATGGAGGAAAATGTAAATGTTTGTATGCTTGACGTATATCTTTTTGTGATTGCATCATGGCATTTCGGTGCAAATTCGTGAGCACCAAAAGAATTCAAATAAGAAGCAAGTTGTGCTGCAATCTAGTCTGTTAGATTTCACTTATAAGAATGGTGTTGAAATATTGCCTGCATTATTTGGTCTCTAAGACATTATACTGTACTTGGATGGGATGGTAGATCTTAGTTTTGTGTGGAGCGGCGTGCTCTTACAAATTTGTTACACAAGCATGATGATCAAATATGCATTTGGACTCGTATAAACTCCCCAGATATGTAAGTGAAGCTTACAAAGTCGTCGTTTCCTCATTTGCTCCCTCACGAGAATCGGAATTCTGAAATCAAATGCCAGTAGTTGTTTTATATTTTCGAAACTCTCCTATTGGTTTTTAGTTGATTCACCTTCTGTCTGTTCTTTTTTCTTGGGTAAGGTGATCATGATTCGCCAACGTGTAAATGTTCGTCATTGTTAACATAATCATATCAGAAATTGTTCTACCTATATTCCTTTCTTCCAACGACAGCTTCCCTCTTGTTGGCTTGGTGTACTTGTATTTGTTCTCAGGAGTATAATGGGTTTGTTCAGGTAGGTAAGCATGGAATAATTATTGAATTTACTGACCCTGACTATAACACAAGGAGAAATGCCACATACCTACCGGAGGTGGCCGCTCATGAAGGTAATTTTCATCTCTCTTACCTATCACCGACAGAGAATATTGTGCATCTTGTCTATTTAAGTCTGGCACTTCTCAAATTGGTGTTGAGCTGCAAGAGCTGAATTTTGTCTCCAGGGTGGACTGTTATAGAAGCAATTGACTCACTAATACGCAAAGCAGGTTACAATGGACCTATAACAGAATCACTGAGGAAGCGAATCCATCTAACTAGATACCAGAGCACATTATTTACTATGCAGTACAGTGAATATGTGGCTTATGTGAAGAATACCAGAGGTCTCGCTCCAACTATTAA
>JBDJHY010000007.1:2061901-2082360 GCA_039654485.1 Withania somnifera
AACTTAAGAGTTTGATTGTGATTTCGAAATTCTGATTGTGTAGGTTGATTTGGTGTCGACAATACATATTGCGGATAAAGAGTAAGTTCAGTCTCTCAGAATCGAGAAAAATGTTATGGAATTTTATGTTATGTTGATAGAAAGTGTGGTTACTTCTGATATTAGCTTTATTATAGAGCTCTAGATTGATTAAATATGAAGCCATCATCAATAAGTTGAAGAAGTTAAGATTATCTTGTCTTGTGATGGTCCCGTGAACATGGTAGCATCTATGTTTTTTTATGTGAAACACCAAATAAAGTAGCAACTTTTTGTAAAGGTTGACGTGCGAGGCATGTGAGGAATCAGAAATGTATATGATAAGCAGCTAGTTATAACACTGCACACTTAATTTGTTATAATGAAAAGCAATTGACTGGATAATGTTGTGCATTTCTGTTGTTACTCTCAAATGGTGATGGATAGTATCCATTTCAAATAAGTAATTATGTTCTCCTATATTTTCAGATTTTTGCTAAGCATCTGGTGACTTTAATATGGAGATGAGATTGTGATCATTTTGCTTGTTAAATCTACCTGTCCCATCGTTTGATCATTTGATAAAGTTTGAGTACAAAGAGATATCAGTATTCCCCTTTTACAGTTGTTGTGTAGATATCGAAGAAGCCATGGCTTGGGCTAGAAAAACAACAACAATGCTTAATCCCAAGTTAGTTTGGGTCAACTATACGAATCCTCACCATCCATTTGTTCAGTGTGAAAGTCGTCGATCACTAGTAGTTCTATACTCGTTTTCTGTCAAATAAGAATTTAAAGACTCTTAGCAGAAATTGAATCTAACTCAAATTTACATTCATGGATAAAGTTTAATTCCAACTAATTGCTAAGCCTTCATGAATTTCGAGAGATAAACTACTTTTCTCTTTGTGCTTTAGGTCTATCTCGTCGGCTTTTATGACTTCCAATTATTATCGCTTTACCACTATGAACTGATGTGTTTGGAGGTCTACATAGTTTATGAAAAACCCATATCAGACAACATTGTCTCTAATCTGGAAGAGCCTGCTTTATGTTCTGTTGAAATTTGTCCAAAAAGAGCTTTTCTGTGTCCTATTCGTACATTAGGTCCTTGAATTCAGGAAATCTGATATCAAATTTATTGGGGCCTTAAAGAAGAATGTTTAGTTACAACTGCAACTATTTTTTATTTTGGAAATTAAAACTAACATTTTTTAACCACATTAGCAGTGGAGTACAAAATCTAAAAAAACTGTGAGAGTATGGCAACCACACAGGCAAACCAAACAACTAAAATATCAAAATCTCCTCAGTGTTATTGGGGAGTATATTATTAACTGTGGGTAGAAATTAAGATCAATTAATCTTCTCGCAAGTTTCTTCTTGAGTGATCCCCTGTAGAATATTCCCTGCACAATTCTCGGGACCAGCATCTTTGGTTCACGAAGCTTGGCCTGAAATATCTCCCAATTCCTCACAGTCCATGCCTGAAAACTGCTGCAGCAAGGCTCATCCTGAGTAAGGTAGCTGTTGGACCATTTCCATTGGCATGAGTGTATGCCCAGTTCTGTTCATCCTGCCAGTTTATGGCCACTCTATTGATGCCCTTCCATTGGAGTAGCCTAGTCCAGATTTCACAGGAGTAATCGCAGATGAAGAAACGGTGTTCAATAATCTCATTCTCCTTATTGCATTAGCAACCTGTCTTTAGTAAGTAGTTTCCTAAGGGCAGCCAATCTAAGGATAAAGTCCATTATCGGGGAGCCTTGATTATTGCAAATAATCCTACTCCACTGGACTTTCTGGAACTCCTCACTCCTCAGCAAGACATACATCTTCCTAATGGAAAAACTCTGCATGTTTGACAGATAACTCACTTGTAAACCAGCTTCCTTTAAGCGTAACTTCATCTTCAAAATCTTCCGAATAACCCAAAAGACTTCTGTTGGGATGCATTCCCATACTGGGAAATTATTCCCTGCTTCCGTTTTCATTGAAAAATCATCTCAAAAAACATTCTCTAATTCCATAAGAGCTCTGCTCTATGTTCTATTAAAATCTGTCCAACAGGACCTTTTTCACTTCCTCGTGGTACATTAGATCATTGAATGTAGGAAATTGGATATCAGATTTATCGGGCCTTAAAGAATGATGGCTAGTTACAACTACAACTATTCATACTAGGAATTTTGTGCTAGTCGTTTTTGTCCTTCTACTTAGATATTTGGTTGTTTTTCTTTGTACCTATTTTAGAATGTGATTATTTCTAATCTTATCTAACAATCGCGTGACCACTCATCCACCTTAACATATGCATTTCACAACACTCATCTTGTGGATATGTTGGACCTTAGAGGTCCAACATTTATTCCCATATAACATTCCTGATCTTAAAAAAGTTCCATAGAAATTGCCTTCCGCGGTTGATAGTTATTCTTGTATGGCATAACACTCCAGTATTACTCACTTCGCGAAGAAAAAGACACTCTATTAAACACTTCTCTATTTCAGTCCTATTTTAATTTTCTGTGCCGCATTTTCATCAATTGTACCATTCTCTTGGAACATCAAATCTAGACATCAGAAGTTCTTGCATTTTGGCACTGTAATCTCATCTCAACTTCACTCTTATGTTGGTGAAACTTGCATTGTATATATGCTGTCTTATACTTATTCTAAAACTCTTATTCTGTGAAGTATTCTTTTGTAGTTTGAGCTTTTAACCGACGTCCTTGCTAATTTCGTCCATTGGCACATATTGTCTGCATGTAGTGTTCACACCAAATGTCATCTTATATACTCTGTTTGTTACTTCATCTATAGTTTGGGTAAACTAATACATACTTTATGCAAATCCCTGGTGTAAACACGGTTATGAAACTTCTTTGTATCCTACCACTGTTTTCACACTTGGAATGCTCCGCCACAATATTATTTGTGACATATATATATATTTTTATATATATATTTGATATGGATTCTTCCATCTCCAGCACACACATTACAATCTTTGGTACTCTATATTTCGGTTTCTCTAGGTTAATGAATATCATGTCCAGATCATTCGTTCTCTGCCTATAAATTCCCATCATTCTTCTTAGTCATGAACTCTTCTCAAACTGAAAATCGTCCTTGTTATTGATGCAAATCATGAATTGCTAACTGATTCCACTAAAATTCCTAATTGCACTGGGGTCTCTGTTGTTGGAATTAGTATGTTCCAGAAGAGTTGTTTTATTGTTATTTCCTTTGTCGCAATTTCCGCATACTTTCTAACTTCTTGAGCCAATAACTTTTAGTTTTATTTTCTCTATGAAAAACTGTGGTTAGCAATTGGGCAACGGGTACCAGTTGAACTATCATCCTAAGGTAGGTTTCTTAACTATATCAAAAGATAACAGTACATTCAACTTTGGGTTACTATTATATATCTGTCTGTTCATCAGAAGAATTTGATAGAAGTAATCATTATTTTGATTCTTAATAATAGTTCCATACCTTTAAGAATCAGTTTCCGTTTGGAGACTGATTGCATATCCACGAGCTTCTATCTTGATTCTGTCTTGTTATCGTGGTTATTTAATTTTTGTCCCGTAAGTTATTTGATATCTTGACGTGTACACTTGATGTTGGTATGGTCCATAGTAAGCATCTTACTATCCCGCTATTTCTGTATCATTCTTTTCTGATTTTGTCTGACAGAACAGTTGAACTTGGATTGGTATTGTATTTGCAGGTACTTCGATGCTCTACAAAAGGAACTTGAACCATATGATTGCATTCTCTATGAGATGGTAGCCAGCAGAGAAAGTTTAGACAGTAGAAAAGGTTCTATTTCGAGAAAGAAACTAAAAAGTTCAAGATCCCGGGGGTTTAATCTTATAGGATTCATCCAACGGCAGATGGCAAGATTTCTCAACCTTGATTTTCAACTAGATTGTCTTGACTATGAGGGTGAGAATTGGTATCACGCGGATCTTGATTTTGAGACCTTCAAGTTACTCCAGGTACTCTATGGGTTAACTTTGCTGCTAAGTCTGTTACTTGTTAAATGACTTGCTGATTATTCAGGATGTGCAAACACTTGTAGCCTATCTCTCACTTCCCTTGGTTTGTTTCACGCCCATTTAAGCACGACAGTTGATTTATGTGTATTTTTATGGTATGGATTAAAAGTTGATTTATGTGTATGGTGCGGGTATGAATATATATTATTTGTAATTTTCTTTGTCAGGCCAACATTTCTAGTTTTCTCTTTTTTCACGTGTCATTTTATCTCTTTTGTCAGTTTTTTTCTAGTGCAACTACATTTAATTCTCTGTCCACATAACCGGTGATCTCACCATGTTGTCTATAAACCTTTCAGCTTGAAAGAGGCGAGAGCTTCTTCACATTTGCCAGAGATATGACTCTTAGATCAACAAAAGCACTTGTGCAACCTACAATCCCAGATGATCTTGGCCCTTGGAGATCCAAACTTCTATGGGCTTCTCGGGTGCTGCCGATGCCTCTTGTTGGCCTTCTTATCATTGGAGGTGTTTGTACGGATGTGAAAAGTCAACCATCTGAATATCCTGAACTTGAAGCCTTGTCCAGACTCGATTTTGGTGCTGCGATGAAGGTCTTCCTGGCAAAGAGACTAACATCGGAGTAAGTTTTTCTGGGTAGTCAAAATTGAGTTCTGGGTTGCAGCTGCATGGAATATTTTGTTGTTCTCTCTCTTTATAGATTGAGAATCATAAATGAGATAAAGAAATCACCTTGATGAAAAATGCATAAAGAAGATGCAATGGGAACCACACTTTAACGAACACCCTCCTCCCTCCAAAGCACATGTAATTCGTGAATGCAAGCTCGGATCCTGAGTCTATTGGTTGTTGCAAAGGATAATTCTTCATATAATCATCTTTGCTCAGTGCTTAGTTTTACATTTCCTTCTTGTGTGTATGTCTGCACGAGTCAGGTGTCTGTTTGATGGTTACAATATTTGGTTGTTTCTTGACATCTTCATTTAAGATTAAAGCTTCTTTTATTCGTGCTGGGTACTTCCTCTTTTGATTTACAAAAGTAGTTACGCCTTCCCATTTTACATGTAGATTCACACAGGTTACAGCTGACGTAGAGGCGAAATCTGTCATCATCGGCGAGAGAAACAAAGCTGCATTGGAAGCACTTCAAAGAGCTATGAACGAGGGTCATAATAAGATTGCTATCCTTTATGGTGGTGGTCACATGCCGGATTTGGGACGGAGGCTGCGAGAAGAGTTTGACCTTGTCCCTTCTGAAGTTCAGTGGATAACTGCCTGGTCCATCAGGAACCGCAACCTAACAACCAGTTCACTTCCTTTGTTGAAACAAATGGCTGAAGTCTCAGGTTGGCCTCTAAATCGATATCAGACTTTAGCCCTTCTAATTTTTTCTTCTGTTCTTGCATTGGATCTTTGGTTTTGGGAACTCTTCTTTGGTACTACTGCTAATTGGATTTCCCAAGTTGCATTAGACATTTCTCAATATGTTCATATGCACAATTGATGTAATTAAATTTATTGAACTATTGGATCAAGAAAGCCTTGTGTACATATTTCAGGATTCTATAGTTAATTGTATTATAGAACAGTACTTTTCTCTTGGATTCTTGTTATTATAAGGTTGTAACTATCCTTCATTTAACATATAGGACTTGGGGTTGTTCATTTGTGTTCTTGGACTTCATAACTAACACTAGTTTGGACATACGATCGAAATGAAATAGTCCTGAAAATATTTTTTATTTCCTCACCCGGTATCCGGTACCACTTTGGGACTCGATTTAAATCCCAATGATAAAGACACTTTCTACCCAAAGTTTCATTTCTAAGGCTCCAACCGAGACATTTGGTTATGATTGTGTAAGAACCCTTTTAAGTTGTCCATATCGATTATCTTTGCATGCTACAATCTTTCCTACTCAGCATAATTCAGCTCTAAACAGTAACCCTTATTGTTGCTTGTCATCTATAGTCTATAGCTGTACAGGCAACTATAGCTTACAAGGATGGGTACGTAAAAGTTTTAATATTGAAAACTTTAGAAAATTGTATAAAAGAAACTTCACTTTCTTTTATTGATTAGAAAACTTTTTCACAAAAACTAATCTCTCATATGAAATCTTAGACGTCTCCTAAGATCCATATCTTATTTATAGGTTAGCTATTCTCCTAATCCTAATTGAAATTTTTTTTCCTTTTTCTTTTTTTTCCTTAAATAAGCTAAATCACCTTATTTTAGGATTTCCTTAAATAAGCTAAATCACCTTATTTTAGGATTTCCTTTTTCATATTGGAATTATCCAACACCTTTTCACTGACTTGTTTGCTAGAGGCAGTGCCCTGAGCAAGATTTTAGTTTATGAGTTTAATCTCACATTCATATTTACTCCCTCCGTTTGGCCTATTTTGACTTTATAATGTTCTGGCATCAAATGTACCTAAATATCCTTGTGGTCTTTGTGGAAACTTGAAATTAAATAGTTGATAAAAGAGAAAAGGAAAGAGTCTTTCTTTTTAAAACCGAAGGACAGTATGACAAACAAATTGAAATGGAGGGAGTACTACTTATTGCAATTTTAGTGGATTCTTAGGCATTATTTTATACTCTCTCATTTCTAATTTAAGTTACTTTAATTGATATGAAGTTCAAGAAATAATGTGAATTTTTGAATCTTGTGATTTTAAATTAAAGTTATGGTAGTAAATCTTGTGGTATTAAACTTGTAATGTAGGATGTTATAATTGGAAAATTTAGGCTACTAATATAAAAAGAAACACTCTTTTGGGAACAAATCCTAGCAGAGACAAAAAGAAAAATAAGGCACTTAAATTGGGATGGTGGGAGTAATCTGCATACAAGTAGTGGGTTCGGGTTCAAAGCCTAGCAGGGATTAAAGTAATAGGGGATTTGATTTCTTCTATTGGTTCTAGCTGTCGTGGACAACGTTATTTGGTACATGTTATTGGTGGAAGGTGGCTGGTATCACGTGGAATTGGTCAAGGTAGTGCAACTTGGCGGGGGCATCACGTTATCAAATAACAAAGTATTGGGTTCATGTGCATTCACTTTGCATCTGTTTTAACTCTCTGTCTGCATTTCTTCATACGATTTACAGGGCCAATGGTCTATGGATGCCTGTACTGTGCAAGCTCATACCAGAAGACTCTTTCCACTTTACAATTTGCAGGTTATTAAATAAAGATTTGTAAATATTTTGAATTATTTTAGTTTTATTTTGCTATTCTTAGCTCACTTTGCCAGTCCAAATCTCCAACTAAAGGAGGATAGATAATTGTGCTAGATTGGAAGCAGAGTAAAATTAGTGGAGTGTATGTTGAAGCCTCACAATATTGAATATGTTGTTTTAGAATGTGCTCTCCTAGGCATGCTCTATTATTAGTGCCAATATTTGATGTTGAAAGGATTTGGGTCCAAATAGAGCAGAATGGATTTTCAAAATTTCATACAGTCTATGTCAATTATTGTTTTTGTTATTCCACCTTCACTCTTTGATTTTTGTTGGATTTGGATTTGCGTATCTTCTCTAAGGATGCATTCAGTACTTTAGTTGTTTATATTCGTTTTTGGCATGTTGGAGTTGCTGAGTATCACTCTTGGTGATTGAGGGTCTGCTTGTTCTTGGGTATAATTTGACTATGAAGGAGTGATACCAAATCGGTGTTGTGTTTTGCAAATTATGGCTAGAGAATAATCATTGTATACGACTTTCTGGAATTCCCATTGGGTGTAGACCTTTTAAATTATTAGCCAATGATATTTTTTTCTATTGCAAAAATTGCATATACAGCTCTGATTTTCTAATCTTTTCTGTTATATGGATAGCAGTCCACTTATAATCTCCTTGGAGATTGGCATGTGAGGTAAAAAAGAAATGTTCAAGATTGGAAGTGAATAACAGTCAGCCAGCTAAATTCACTATTTCATTTGGATGACCAATGGATATCATCCCAAAACTGCTGTCTCTTTCTTTCTGAATCACTTAATTCACATCTCTTCATTCCCATTTTTGTTCCAGTTATACATAAGGGACTGCACCTTTCTTGTTGTTTCGTGAGACTTATGTTTCTTTTTTTTTTAAAAAACTTTCTTTTGACTTAGTGCAAGTGAGAAACGGAAACTGCATAGAGGTGTTTTGTGTAGAATTATGCGATTGCCTTTCCTTGAAGTGCGTGAATTTAACAATAAGAAGCTATATATCCAGATTGAAATGTTAGAAAAAAATATTGTATGATGGGAAAAAAGTATCATGTCGTTTTTGTTACTTTTAACGAATAACTGTTTCACCAGCAAATTTCTTTTCATGTTCATACATACTCAGTTTTCTATTTTTGTGATATATAATACAGACTCGAAAACTTTGAAGGAAGAGAAGAGGGAAGAATTATTCGAGGAATTAAAGACAAATGAATCCATCGGATGGGCTGTTGATGTGATAGATCCTAGAGATCTCTCAGCCAAGATGTTAAAGAAGTTTGTACAAAACTCTCTTTTGGTTTACCATCCTCCAATTTTATCACTTCCTCACATTATTTTTCTTTTCTACTTTTTTTTTACAGAAATAAAATAAATCTTAATGAAATATCACATAATTCTGCAATCGGCCTCGTAAGGAAGACACTGGACCTTGGGGTTCTTTTAACTGAGGTAAGACTAATCTTATTTTGAGTTCAATAGACTTGCTTCTCTACAAGACGTCTGTGCTGCACTGGCTTGTGTTTCTTTTAGCAAAAGGGGAAACTTAATCGAAAATAACAGATCCATTTTCGTGGAATATGTGTACGTCCAACTTAGTTTGTCCCAGTTTTTACCAAAAATAGATGCAGAAGAAGGCATGCCTTCTCGTTGAGTGGGGGTGGACTGTAAGTAAGAGAAAAATGTAAGTTGTAGAGAGTCGGGACTTCAAGTGTGTTTGCTATACCATATGAGCTTTGGGATTTAGAATTATCCCTTTTGATCTACAAACAAAGTGGTGAATCAAACAGAATGATAGGGTGATCTCTAGTGGTAGGTGGATGTCTATCAAACAATTCAGACTCTAATTCGGTCATATGGAACACCACAACATAAAACAAGAGGAAATGAATACGCTGATAGAGCCAAATCATTCAACTTTGCAGTGGTGCTGATCAGAAAACTGGTTGCTGAGTGTTACTCTATCAGATCTATTTGCAACCTTCTACTCAGAGTTCCAACTTCTTTCCCTAATTGTGCTGCTTGTGTTCAGTGACTAATATGGTGCTGAATACCCACTTTTTTTATACCCATGGGGTGCAGGCCATTTTATGCGCTCCTCGACTAATTCCATGGGATACTTGCCACTTCCCACCAGTAATAGATACTAGGTAACTATGCCAACCAAGGCTAGGATAGATGGGAAGAAATCACCTAGTATTTCTGTTTTTGATTGATGGTTGAATTAAAGAGAAACGTGTCTACTACCACTCCATCGCCCACCCAGTAGGGGAACAAAATAAGGAAGGAAGAAGAGAAGAATGTGTAAATCTGTTTTCTGGTTCCTGTTCCTTTCTCTCTTTTTGGCATACATAGGGGATTTCTCCCGCCTCACAGGATAGGCCCCGTTATGTGACTGTTCAGAGAAGAAACACTTAAATAAATCAGCTACAGGAACTATTCTTCAATCATCCTTGCCATCGTAACCAAAAATCAATCAATCAGCTAGATGAACAATCCCAAACTAGTTGAGCTCGGCTATGGGAATCCTGCATAGCCCATTTAGAGGATTCATCATAATTGGAGTATTTTTTTGTTATTATTCCACCCTCAACAAACTCTCCTACATCTTGGTTTTTGACCGACTATACTATGCATTAGCTCACATTAGCGAAGTTATTCTAACCAAAATATGTACTACGTAAATCTGCCTCGGTGCCTCCTTCAACTCCAGGTATCTGCAGGCTATCTTTTTCTTAATTAACAAACTAACACGCCAACTTCTGATATTCAACCTTTAGTCAGTTTGCTGAACCTGATAGATGAGGCTCTTATGTACATAACGTACTGCTGAACAGAACTCTTTTCTGTCAAATTTAAGACCAAACACTAAGCCAGGCCAATGTTTTGCAGCTTAAGCTTAACTAGAGTCCTATAGGTGATGGTATCTTTTGTCCATATATACTTGTCAGACCTCAATTTCTAAGTATACTATCCAGAATTCAAGATTCTCCTCTGTGGGTATGTGCTTGTCGTTCTCTCTCTGCCACAGACCGCTACTTTGATTTTGGTCATCACATTTCATACCTTTACATTTGTTAGTATACTACATGGTGTAAATTGTTCATTTTGCTGGATGACTGTACTTCACCAGAAAGCAAATAGGAAAAGAATAGACTTGATGGTTTCAAATACTGAAAGTGATAATGTTTACAATTCCATTATAATTTTATCCCACAAGTTACTTAGACAGTGTCAAAAGCAATGCACTAATGAATCCCTTTCAGGTATATGTGGATACTGTTGGTGATCCTGAAAAGTATAGAGTGAAGCTATCTGAAATATTTCCAGCAATCAAATTTGTTGTTGCAAAAAAAGCTGACAGTCTTTACCCCGTTGTAAGTGGAGCCAGTATTGTTGCAAAGGTGACTTGGCATCTGCCACTTTGTCTAGTTCTATTTATCTCCCTTGGTAAGAGTAGAACATGAACTCATAATTCTTAATGTCATGTTGAACCATCTATCAGGTTACTAGAGACCGAGCCTTGCGGGATTGGGTGCTTGATGAAACTGCTGAGAACATGCAAAGGAGTTTCGGATCTGGATATCCTGGAGGTTTTTTTTTTAACTTTCATTCAGTTAAAGTTGGGATGATATGTTGTTAGGTTCTAACATCTTACTCAAAATGGGACGGGGCGATTTGGCATCCATTTTTTGCCTGTAGATCCCGAAACAAAAGCTTGGCTGGATCATCACAAACACGCAGTTTTTGGGTTCCCAACCTTGGTCCGTTTCAGCTGGGGAACATGTAATGCATACTCCAAGGATAGTGTTGAAGTAGTATGGTGAGTCCCATTACTAACCTCCGTAAAACATTTGACAGTACTAAATTTTGGTATGCAGTTGGATCATGGAGAGTAAGACTGCATACAATAGACTCTTGTGGTCCGACCCTTCACCGGAGCCCCCACATAGCAGTAGCTTAGTGCAGCTGAATGCCCAGCATGCATGTCTTCTTGTATTCAACTTCTCATTTTTTTACCTTCTCCTCAGATCCATTTGTGTGATGTGTTTTCATGGAGAAATGGATCTTGGAAATGAGTTTGAGCTTAATAAGATTTTGCCTACTTCAAATCACATTGCTATTAATGTTTAATGTGGATCTTTTTTATGTGGTTTCTATAGGGAAGCTGATGCGGATGACGAAGATGAATCCAACAGAAGAGCTAGTAAGCGGCAGGTGAAGCTAACTAATATTGGTTTCACAGGTGTAAAGAGGAAAAGTGAAGATATTGAGTCAAATGGGAAAGGGCGTTGCAAATTCTTCCAAGCTCGTAAACTTGAGCTCCTCTCGCAGTTCTGACAGACACAATTCAACATTTACTGATGGGATGTGAAATGTTGCTTCAAACTGAATTCATCTGGCATTTAACTAGAACAGTGGCATATGGTTCCCTTAGACCATCCTTCGATTAGTTATAGCTAATTGAAAAAAATGTTTACCAGATTTGTAATGCGACTAATGGGATAACCTCCTCTTTTAAGGATCATCTGTGCGTGTTCTCCCACAGTACAGGAATTTCTCCTTTTTTTTTCATGTAATCACTTCCATTTCATGTGCGTGTCCTACGTTGCCTCTAAATTTATTACTACAATGAGATAGTTCCACCTTATTGAGGAATTCTGCACTCTGCTTAATAAGGGGGTTGGGCCCTCATGATTTCCTAAGTTTATTGTTTTCCCCAGGTAAGATCTTACATCCGTATTAACTAGAACTGAAAATTGGTTCAATTAGCTAGTTAGTTCTATACCTTGGATCCAAAATTTTCATCCAAAATAATGCAGTTCCTACCTAACTATACAAAATCTAATTTTTTTGCCATAGTGAACACAATAATCTTTTTTCTATGTTTATTCGAAGGAATTACATAATAGAAATTACTCTTGCTGTCAATATTTTCAGATCTAATAAAAGATTACATGATACAAATATAAGCACCAAGCAGAATAAGACAAGTACCAAAAAGAGCAAGACCCACACGTGTCTCTTCACCAAGAATCATTCCAAAAACAGCAGTAGCAGCAAAAGTGGTGGCATTAGTTACAGGAACAGCTAAAGAAATAGGTGTATCACTAAGTATAGCAAAAAAAGTGGCTGATGCTGATAGATTTACAATAAATGGCAATGAATATTGCCATATCAACAAAAGTTTGAGCCAATTCTTGAGTGTGGTTATTATTGGGTGTTGAGCTATGTTTGGTTGGGGTAAAGACTTGATGGTTTCATCCCATTTGATTGCTCCTTTCCTCATTAAGGCATTTGTGGCTCCCCAAACAAGGCCTACTGTTACCATCTTCTCCACTTCACCAATCATTGTCTTTTTCTCTGACTTTGGATTAGGCAACTTAGGTATATGTATCTTTTTGATTATGGGCTTCTCAATCAATTAGTTTCTTATATTTTCTTTTTGGCCCATTGGACCCTTAAGCAATTCTTGACCCATTAGAATTATTTCTAAGAGCAAACTAAATAGTACCTGACGTGATATAAATTTTTAATATTAATTTGTCTGTGTTTTAGGCAGATACATGCGTAAGATAGGTGGGAGGTGGTGATACACAACGACCAATCCTGAAAGACCACTCTTTCGTTATTGTATCTTATATACATCATGTCAGATTTTGTTTATTTAAGAAAGCAATTAATAACTAATTGACATAAAAGGGGCGAAAATCAAGATATCGGGAGGAAATTATGTATCTATCAGCTAAAAAAATCATATCAAATTATTCGCGTTTATTAAGGTTGAAAATGTATATTTGAGATATACGTGAACAAAAAATGAAACTAAAATTTTTTTGTAACTGAATCACATATAATCAGGCAAAAATCAAGAAAAACATGTATTTTAGTTATGTATCTATATTTCACCGCTTCATGTATCTTCTTATATCCAGTTTATACAATGTGTCTCGATAGATGTATCTTAGTATCAAAGTTGCCCGTCGAAACTTTTTGACATATGTATTTATGCACAAATACGTACTCTAAAGATTTTACTCAATTCAATAAAAACATAATTTCTGTCCCACTTTTTTTTCCAGGCAAATTATTGGGAAGGACTTTTCTAGGAAGAAAAAGAAGATATATTGACGATACACATATATAGATACATAGACCGTGAAATGTATATCCTTAATATTGTTCATTCGTCTGTTATAGATACATAAATAATTGATACGCATATGTAGATACACAAATACATCTTCAACAAAATAAAATATCGAAAACAGATTCATAAATACACATATGTATTTCCTTAAAGTTGGCCACTCATCTACCATGGATATATAAATACGTAGATACATAAATACATCTTCAACAAGTCAAAGATAAAAAATAAAAATTTGATTTTATCTCTAGAGATTATTCAATTTCCTTCTTCATCAAAGATCTATTGTACTTGATAAATACATGTATCTAAACAGCTAATGTGATAACTACCCTAATCAAGATTTTAGCGTAATATTGAGGAACATGTATCTAAACAACTATACCTTAGGAAATTCAAAAGTTTTATGCTATTACGTAATTAATTTAAAGTGTTGTGTGGATGTTTGACTAGTTATATCGTTTTGCCTATTTCTAAACCCTTTGTTCTGACCAATACTTTGCAATAATAAACTGTGGGTTGTTTTGGTATGCGATGTAAGGTGTAATATTATATAATTAAGTTTGAGATAAGATTTATACTGCATTTAAAAGATGGTATAAATTTATTTCGAGCTTAATCATGAAATATTTTATTTATCGCATTCAACTTGAAATTATTTATCTTATCTCTTATGTCATATAAATTAGTCTAGAATTTATATTTTTAAAAATAGAAAAAAGGCAGATATACTCTTAAATTTTTATAAATGGTACTATATATCCTTTTTATATTTTAAGTCCATATATACTTTTACCGTCATGTCATGTATATCCCTAAACTTTCATAATTGGTACTTATATCCTCTTTGTTATATTTTAAGACATACCCTTTTCGTCATACTTTAGGGGCATTTATACCCTAACCCAAATAAAACGAAACATGACGTGATTTCAGTAATTTATCCAAAAAAATCTATTCAGAATTAAAAAGACCACCCATTTATTCTATCATACCCAAAATTAAAAATCGACCATTCTATCAAACCTAAAACTTATCCTTATTGCAACTCAAACTAACTAATTGGTAGATTTTGTTAAGTTGCTCTTCGAAATATAGAATCTACTAATTCAGATTTTATGAATGAACTTACACATAGATGAAAAACAAATTGTTGAATTTACTAATTTTATGTTCTTATTTATCAAAGGGTGGATTTAAATTTTAGGTCTTAATTTTGGATAATATATGAAAGGATAATTACTAGTCATAATCGAAAAATATAAGAGTCAGTTTTAATTTTGTGTTTGATGGAATAAATTGATGGTCTTTTTAGTGTTGAATTAAAAAAAAAAAAAATTGGTAAGATCACGTCATATGTAGTTCCGTTTGGATTAAGAGTATATATAGTCCTAAAATATGATGATAACTCTATATATGACCTTAAAGTATAACTAAGGATATACACGTACTATTTATAAAAGTTCGAAGGATATATATAGTCCTAAAATATGAAGATAAGGGTATATATGACCTTAAAGTATAATAAAGAATATATATACATACCAATTATAAAAATTCAGGAATATATTTGTGCGTATTCCATTTCAAAACTATAATATCAAAATAATTTTTAATTTGCATATCAAACGATCCTATAAATAAGTAATGCCACAGATGTAAAAAAGAGAGAAATTCTAAAATCGTAACTCATATATGCAAGAGTCTAGATGGTGTGTCCCCGAAGCGGACCTGCCGATAGGGTAGGGAGTCACGAACACCTGATAATTTCAGAAAAAATATGTCTATAAATTTTACGTAGTGTATATGTTTTTTGTATTGACATTTCTAGCAATAAAAACTAGAAAAAATTACATAAAAATGCACATAACAAACTTACATTATCAAATATAATCTACTTTTTTAAGATGCTACAAAAAATGATTCAATATTTATAAAATCAAAAAATTACTTTTTCATCTCTTTCTCTCTCTCGTCTTTATCTTCTTCTCCATCTTTCTCTTATTGTTCGTCTTTCCTTCCTTCATCATCTTTATAAATTTAATAAAAATTATTTAGCCATTTGTTTCCTCCACCCTAAGTAGTTCAAAATTTTCACACTAGTGAGGAAGAAAGATCGAAATATAGCAATAACACAAAAATTTTGGATGTTTAGTCATTGTTAAAGCTTAAAGATTCAAAATTTGAAAATCAAACTTTCATAAATAAACTTTATTTCGTGTTGATATAATTGAAAAAGATAAGTTATTTATTAAGGAGCTCAACTATGAAATTTTGAATGATTTTTTTTTTTATCTTTTAAGTGTTTTTGAATGAATTTAGTATTTGAATTTAAGGAAGAAGATGAAGTCCATTTTTTTTTGTATAATCATGTATGAATTTTTATATTATTGTATATGAGTGTATGAATAACTCTTATAACTTTGTATAATATTATATATTAAATGTATAATATTGTATATCAAGTTTTAAAATAGTTCTGTTAAAAATATATGTGAATGTTTTGTATACTTTTATATACCGAATGTATAGAGTTGTATATTGAATTGAATTTTGGCTAAAAATTTAAAATGTAAGTTATAGGATAAATTTTTGTAATGCAAATTAAGTAAATTTCTATTTAGGGATGGCAATGAGGCAGGGCGAATGCGGGGCGTGTTAAGCCCTAACCCATAAAGTTTTCAACTTGCTTCGTTCTACCCCGCGTTGCATTATTATGTATTTTTAACCCGCTCCGCCCCGCCTCACATTATTTATTTCACTTTGAAAATGAATTACTAGATTACACACAATTTTTACTATTGAATTTATTTCATATTTGTAGGTGTGTAACATAAATATTTTTTTTTTAATTTTTACTCGTTTGGTGTTAGTATATGCACTATTAACACATTTAGTTACTTTCTAGGAATTGGGCCATACTACCCTATAATTTGATGTATATGAAGTTTCACAATTTTTTTTAATAAAAAACTTGTATATAACATATTTTCGGGTTTTCTTTTTGTAATATTTTAAAATATTATTTTTTAACTTTTATTTTGTTTGAACCCTCACAAAAACCGCATAGACCTGCAACCCGTCCCTCCCGCATTAATTTTTTTAAAAAAATTATTTCAACCTGCATCGCTTGGCCCACATATCCTTAAACCTGCCCCTGCCCCTCATAGACTAAAACCCGTCCCGCCTTATTACCATCCCTAATTTATTTTAAAAATTATTCCTAAAAATAAAGTGATTCCATTGATTGATCAGAGGTTCACGAACGGGATCTAGAGGCTCGCCTGGGTTTATTTTTAGCTTTTCTTTTAAAATCAAATTTGTATTTCTGGACATTATATTTAGTAGTTGTGAAGAGGAGCCTTTGATTAACCACTAAAGTTATTGTCATATAACCAAAAAAGCATAAGTTTAAATTATGAAAACAACCGCTTGTAAAAATACAGAATAGAATTGTGTACAATAGACATTTGTGTTACGAACCTTCCTTAGACCAGTGCATAATAGGAATTTTAGTGCACGACCTGCCTTTTACATTTTAGTTATTGTAGGCTTGTAGCCCAACTTCTTCTTCTTTTGGCATTTTTTCTTTAGTATTTAGAGAGTTTTACGCTAACTTTATAGCAAGTAATTGACATAGTCGATATTATTTAAAAAAAAAAAAAATTTTAACATTATCTATATTAAAGATAGTAACACCCCTAGGCTCTAGCACTTTTAATTTCTCTATCTGTCTCTACTGTGTGTCATAACTTATGCTGGACGTGGTGAAGCATAAACAAATTAGACTCATTGTCACACTGTCTAAGCCATCAACATATTGGTTTCAAGATATGTTATGTTGGTTGGGTATCAAATATAATTATACAAAGAGAGACTAGTAGAGGAAAATCTATATATTTAATTCAGTTTAATAATAATATAAAACAAATTGAAAGATGATTATTAATCTATCTATATATACTAATAATAACTTGTGAATTTCAAGTTATAAATTCATTGAGCAGCAAGAAAAGGGAAAAATCTGTGGCATCTTTGACTACTTTATTTGTTGGCAGCTTATATTGATTAATTAACATGGAAATAATTCATAGTTTAATAGTGCAGATTTTTTCAAGCTTATTTTCACAACATAAATTCAGAGAAATGTTGTGTTTAAAAAGTCATGTGAATGAGAAATAAAGTATTTTTTGGATAAGACATTAAGAGAAATGATATAATTTGAATAATATTTTTTTTTATGAGCTGTAATTTTTTTAATGAATTGTAACTTTTTTTAATGATTTGTGATTCTCCTGACAGATACGACCCAAATAGCACTTAGTCATACTATTCTTTGTTAACTATAAATAGATGAATTTTCACTTATATTTCTGCATCGAATTTTCAAAACTTCTCCTATATAGTTTTCTTACAAAAATATAAAGTTTTTGTATGACCTTGTTACTGACTTTAAGTTTCAATGAAATTGCGGACATTTGAAGTACCATTACCCCTACAACATATATATCTATTTATCGTGTGGGAATATAATTCATAACCTCATATATGTGAACGAATTAAATGTCTTAAGAATGCACAATGAATTTAATGGCCTAAAATACTTTAATAAAAAAAATTTTGCTTTTCTATTTTCAAATTTATTTTTTAAAAATGTAATTTAGCACTAGATTACCAACAAGAAACACATAACACCAGAAATCATTCATAGTTTAACCGAATGAGAAAACATAGTTGTTTCAATTAAGAAACTTTACTTTCACGAATATTTCAAATAAAATATTCAGCATAATCTCAACCATTGGAGGAAATTTCATCCGCATCCGATCCTTAATTCTTGTTCACCCCGAATGATCATAAAAATATTAAAATCCGCTCTATTTTTCAAGCAGTGCCTACCCTTGCTTATACCACTGAGCTCCGGTGGGCAAAAATGTGGTCCACTCAATAGAGCTCCAAGCATTAGGTTCAATCCACCCTCCCCAATTTAGGAAATTATACTAGGTGTTCTCAAAATGAGTGCATTTGACCTTTTTTTTTATATAAAAGTCTTTAAAGATTAACCTTCTTTTATTTTGTGTACAATCTAAATATATTTTTTTCTTACTACACTATAACTCTCATTTTATTTATCTCTCAACCTCTATTTTTTTAGACTTTATTTTTTCTCTTTTTTTTCTTTTCACTTTCTTTTTTCTCAACCTTTTTTTCTTTCTTAATTCTTCCTCTTTTTCTTTTTCTCAATTTCTATTTCTACTTTTCATTCTTTTTTTTTCTAAAAAATTATTTTTATTATTTTTCCCGTTCTCTTTTTTCTAATCCTCATTTTTTTTATTTCTCAATCTTTTTTTATTCATTTTTTTTTATTTTTTCTCAAATTTTTCCCTTTTCCCTTTTTTCTTCTCTTTTTTTTTTCTCAACTTTTACTATTTTTTGTTAATGAACATAAATTTGAATAATCCACAAAGAGCATCTTCTTTCTTTGACGTCGAGATAAACTTAAAGATGTGACTTGTTGTTTAAAAGTTTTTTGAATGAGTTCTTGCCGTTACAGCAGGAGTTATAGAAAAGCTCATAAATCAAGATACAATTTGATAGTGTCAACTCTTGCCCATGGGGCATAATTTGATGTTTGAAAGTCCTTAGGCTAGGTCTTGTCGCTAAAGAAAGAGTTATAGAACATCCCATAAATCAAGACACAATGTGGTAGTGTCAAATCTTGCCCATGGGGCATAACAACTTGTGTGAAAGTCCTGGGTTAAGTCTTGCCTCTAAGACAAGATTTATAGAACATATCATAAACCAACACACAATGAATTAATGTTAACTCTTGTCCATGAGCAATATCTTGTTTTTTGAAAGTCTCTAGCTAAGTCTTTCCTCTAAGGCAAGAGTTATCTAATATTTCATAAATCAAGATAAATGTGGCAGTGTCAATTCTTGCCCATGGGTGTAGCTTGTTGTTTTAAAGTTCTTGGTCTAAGTCTTGCCTCTAAGGCAAAAGTTATAGAATATCTCATAAATCAAAACGCAAAGTGGCAGTGTAAACTCTTGTCCATGGGGCATAACTTGTTGTTTGGAAGTCCCCAAGCTAAGTCTTGCCTTTAGGGTAAGATTATAAAATATCTCATAAATCAAGATACAATGAAGTAGTGTTAACTCTTGCCAATGAGTCATAACTTGTAGTTTGAAAGTCCTTGGACTAAGTTTTGCCTTTAAGGCAAGATTATAAAGTATCTCATACATTAAGACACAATTAAGTAGTATTAATTCTTGCCCATAGGGCATAACATGTTGTTTGAAAGTCATTGAGCTAATTATTTCCTCTAAGGCAAAAGTAATAGAGCATGCCATAAATCACGCATAATGTGGAAGTGTCAACTCTTGCCCATGGGACATAACTTGATGTATGAAAGTCCTTACGCTAAATCTTCCCTTATAGAACTTCTCATAAATCAAAACACAATATAATACTGTCAACTCTTGCCCACGGGGCATAACTTGTTGTTTGAAAGTCCTTGGGCAAAGTCTTTGCCTCTACGGCAAGATTTGTAGAATATCTCATAAATCAAAATACAATGAAGTAGTGTTAACTCTTGCCCATGGGGAATAACTTGTTTGGAAGTTCTTGGGCTAAGTCTTGCCTTTAGGGCAAGATTTAAAGAACATCTCATAAATCAAAATAAAATAAAGTAGTGTTAACTCTTACAGATGGGTCACAACTTGTTTGAAAGTCTTCGAGCTAAGATTTGTCTCTAGGGAAAATGTTATAAAATATCTCAAAATTCAAGATATAATGTTGCAGTATCAAATCTTACTCATGGGCTCTAACTTATAATTTGGGAGGATATTGGACTAAGTCTTGTTTCTAAGGCAAAAGCTATAGAGGATCTCATAAATTAAGACATAAAATTGTGGTGTCAAGTCTTGCACATGGCGCATAACTTGTTGTTTGGAAGGAATTGAAGTGAGAAAAAAAAAAATAAATAAAAGTTGAGAAAAAGGGAAAAAACCAAGGTTGAACAAAACAAAACACAAAAATCAAAAT
>JBDJHY010000007.1:2095393-2105887 GCA_039654485.1 Withania somnifera
TGAAGTTTCTTTTATACAATTCACTAAAGGTTTCGATATTTGACCTTATTCCTCTTAAAAGTTGATGAATGGTACAGACGACAGTTCTTTCTGTATTGATAATGTTCTCGTTACAATGGCAGCAGCTCTTGCATCCCACCCTGAAGTTGGTTCATCCATGAAATTTTTAGAGGGGTTTGCTACCAGCTCAACTGCAATGCTCAGCCTTTAGCGTTGCTCGGTCGATAGACCATTGACTCTGCACAATCCAACTACGGCTAATTTTGATAGAGTTAGCTCCACAACTTCGTCAACAAACATCTCCAATAGGTAATCAATTGATAATGTTATTGGTTCACTAGCAAACTTCTTTAGAAGTTCTGACCAATTTGTAGGATATACTGTCACTATGGATATCTTGTTAAACTTTTAATTAAAAATTAACACTTTACTAATTAAAGTGATTAAAAAGGTATAATAATAAGTCATTTATTTTTTTTCATCAAGCAATTGAAATGAAAAAATGATTACCACTGTAGGTTCATATTTCGGTAAAAATATATAAAAAGGTAAAGAAATTAAAAGAAAAGAAAAAAGAAAGAAAGAAATTAAATTAAATGGGATAGTTGGATATAATATTGAGTGAGATATAATAATTAAATTAGGAGA
This sequence comes from Withania somnifera, assembly GCA_039654485.1. Taxonomy (NCBI): domain Eukaryota; kingdom Viridiplantae; phylum Streptophyta; class Magnoliopsida; order Solanales; family Solanaceae; genus Withania; species Withania somnifera. The sequence goes on from JBDJHY010000007.1 coordinate 2,096,042, forward strand.
AAATTTAAAATGAAATAAATATATATATATATAGCGGCTATGTAGACATCACACAGACGTCACGTAAGCTAATAAAAGTGTTGATATGATACTTAACAGTTTAAGGTAAATATAATTCTAAAATTAAATATTAACTATAAAATACAACCCCAAAATTGGATGTTAGGGGATAAATCAGCCAAAACGTATAATTAAAAGCAAATATGACCCTTTTCCTTTTTAACGCTTACCCATTTTTCATATCCAATAGAACATAATATATAGCCTATTTTTGTTTAATTTGGGTGTTTTAATTTTGCAGCCAGCTTATGTAAATCAGTAATACTTTTAATTAGTTAGAAATTTAATAAAAAATATGTAGTTTTTTTCAATTACGTTAAGGGTATTTAAAATTAAATATATACTCATAATAACTAACATTTAACTTTTATATTCCACATAATATTTCGATAAAGCATATACATCTGACCACCTTCATCGAAGGTGGCTCTGTAGACACCTGAATCTCAATAGAGTTTTCCATTGCTTTATTTCATTATTGTAGATCACATATTTATTGTGAAAATAATTTCTTATGAAGATATAAATAAAAATATATTTATAATAAATTCTTATAATTTCATCCTTCTTCGAATCTCAGAAACATAATACACCAAACTGCGATTTTTATGTTTTCTTTTCTGTCTTGCAGGAGCAATGACGAATTCAAATACTTTATTATTTGGAAGGCACATATGCGTTCCCCTTTCGTTGTCTTTTATTTCTAAAATTCCCGCACAAAGTTTGTTATTCTGATGACAAATTAATACCATGGTATAATGTTTTTCTGTTTTCATAACTCGTTGGATTGCTCAGAAACAGATGCCAAAAATTTTGGGCACTTCCTCTCTAAAATAGGTTCCAAAAGTTTATATAATACCTTGATTATTGCCTGACAAATCGAAGCTTAATTAAATTTAAAATTTAAAAATTATGAATGTAAGTTTTTTAAAAATATTACTATTGATGTTCTTACACTTCTAAAATTATGGATTTGATATCTATTATTTATTGAGGTTTAATAAAAATAAATCTCTATATAAGCATCAATACTTAGTTTAAAAAATTACTTGGTGCAGTTAAACTAGTTAGAAATCCACCTTGCTAAATTCTTTTCTTTCGGCCGAGTTGTGATTAGGAGGGGGAGATATGAAATCACTTAGCTGTTAATTAATTTAAAAATAAAAATAGTAGTGAAGAGTCGATAAGGAGTTGCATCAGCTATCCTCTGATTCATTTATTTGTCTTTCACCACCACCACCACCACCCCTTCTTCCTCGTGAATAAATAATATCTCACTCTTTCTAAGTCAGAAAAAAAGGAGATAGAATCCATTTGAGGTGCTGAAGGTCTATGCTACAGTAAGAAGAAAAAGTAGGTTGAGGTTACCAAGTCATGTAGTTAAACTAGAAAACTCTAAAGAAAAAAAAAATTAAGATTAAAAAGTAAGATCTAACTTATTAAAAAATATAAATAAATAATTTTATGTATATATGTTACATGTAAAATCTATTATTTTTTTTATATATCTATTTCTCTAATTCTTTTAGTTAAAAAATTCTCTCTCAATCGTGATTTCAATCCAAAGTAAGCATTCTAGAGTTGTCTATGGTTAGACGCGTACCCTATTCTTGCATTTGTGGTCATATCCTCCATAAATTATATATATGTACCACTCCTTTCGTTCCATTTTGTTGTTATGTTTTTTCATATTATTTAAAAAGATATTAATTAGAAAATTAATTTAACTAAATTATTATTTTTTAATTTCAGTTTAATAGTATTTTCTTATTCATCACATTAGTCTCTTTTCATATTTTTGAATAAGAATAAAGATGGAAACTAATTAATAATTAATTATTTTAATATTTTTTAAAATGACAATTATTCCTTTAGTTCATTTTTTACCTGCCAATATTGATCTGGTACATTTTTTAAAAGAAATAAATATAAGAATAATTTTACTATATTATTATTTGAATATAATTATAAATAATTCAATGCTTTGAAAATTGCACAGGAAAATGATTATAATTATACTATTTCTTTTTTTTGTAAATTATATAAGTAAAATTAAATATTTATTTTTAATATATTGAATAAAAAAAATGAAAAACAAACAAACATCGAGACCAAGTCTTATATGTTGAATAATATGATTACTTTATCTAAAAATCTTAAGCTGGTTAGAGAGTGCTCTTAATTATTGAATTGCACTAATTAATTAGTAGGCCTCAACATCTTAAAATTCTTGAGTAATTGATCAATTTGATTGATTTAATGTTTAAGTTGCTTTCCAACTAAATTCACTATAATTAAGTATACGAAGTTATGGATCCAAAATTATTATGAGTATTTTACCAAAACTTATGTATACACGTAGTGTTATATGTACTAGGTTCAGTCAAATTTGTCGACTCCAATAATACATTGAATTGGATCGATTTAACTAAGTCAAATTTATATGGGTAAATAACATAAATTATGACAGTTTAGAAGTTAATTATACTTTCTCACACAACTTTTCTTAATTATATAAAATCTCAACAAAGTTTTCGGGTGATACATTTCGTTCTTCTTGTTACACTATTAAATCTAATACTTTGCAGTTTTGCATTATTCATTATATATTGTATTACTTTATGATACATTGCAATTATTCATGATAAATTTAAAGTTATTTTCATTATGTATGCATGATACATTATAATCTATCATAACACGTTGCAATCTTCTGTAATATATTATAATATTTCATGATACATTATAATCTATCATAACACGTTGCAATCTTCTGTAATATATTATAATATTTCATGATACATTGAACATATGGAGTTAAACTTTGCTCTATTGATGAATCTCAATTAATGTATTCAACTCTATCAGAGGTGTACACAAAAAACATATATACCAAGTGATTTGTCATTTGTTATATATTGGAACAGTTAATTTTGGTTTATTTTGAAAGATTGAAAAACCTCTATTTTCCAAGTGAACTGTATTTTTTCCCTGTTCCTAAAATTTTTTTCAAGTGAAATCTGTATCTCAAACAGAATTACATGCTCTTTACTTTTATTTTTTTATTTTGAAATATCACTCAATTTCGCTGCCGTACTGGATACATGGAAAAATCAATTCTATGTCTTTTTGCATTAATTAGTTAATTCATAAAATAATAGTTTCTCTATTTTGATTTATGTATTTATTTTATTAATATATTTTTTAAATGTCACTTTTATCTTTAGTAATTCTAATTCAAGCATTTCGCAAGACTTATTTAAATCACAAGATTTTAAATGATATTTTAATAATAATAAAATTTAAAATTCTATTCTACCTCAAGTCATAAGCTATGATACTCTTTTCATTTCAAATAAGTGCTAATTTAGCAAATAAAATTGTCCTAAAAACAATTGTCACGTTAAAAATTAAAGACAAAAGCTAGTACTAGATTTTATTAACTATATCCGTATATTCCATCTTTTTAGTAGTATTCAATTCTTAAAAGACATGTATTAAATAGAGATAATTTAGTAAATTAAATTTTATATTTATTAATTTTTAAATAAACGTAAGTCTTATGAAGATAATAATATTTTGAGATTAAAAAATATTCGCCGCCAGACCTTTGAATTTAGCAACTTTTCTATGTTTACATTTTGCGAAAATGACATATCAGCCGGATATAGAAAAAGTCGTTCTTCCTAGTATAATTTCATAGAAAAATTATATTTTTTTCATTATTTTGATTTTAGCACAATAAAAATAATTGTGTAATTTAGATTTAAAAAATAATAAATATTTTTTTTAAAATAATAATTTATATATTATCCAATTTATTTTTAAAGTATTAAATTTATTACTCTCAAAGGATGATATATAATAAAATTATTTATATTAATTATTATTTTTTAAGATATGTGCTAAATCAATTAAAAGACGAGTAAAGATGAAAGGAGGGAGTACTTTTTCTATTTATTTTTACTTGTTTACTATTTTAAAAATTAAATTTGTATTAACATATCGATCAAGAAAAAATAATTATTATTTTCATGTTTTATGCTTAACATTAATTACTTATTCTTAAATATATTTTTTAATAAAATAATCATATCAACTATTATTTCTTAAAAGACGTATGAAATTTAAATTTATGTACATATTGGAGGAATTCGTAAGACAAATACACATTATTGAGTTTGGTTAACCGCACATCCATTGTGTAACTCTGCCTCTGGTTTCATCTTTTATGCAAACCCCAGCTACGTACTTTGGAAATATTACCAAAAAACGTAAGCAGACACCGTTTTTCACGTATGTATGCATGGTAACAAATATGTCACTTTCCACGAATTATTTGTTTTAAAAAATTAATTGTGGGAGAAAAATATTTACAGGTGCTTCCAAAATACCATTTGGTCTGTCATTTTAGAAAACAATACTTTATCTATATATCATGTAGGAAAACATGACCTATGTACCCTCTTCTTCTTTATTTCCTTCTTCTCGATGTCTCATGTGTGTGCAGATATTGATCAGGAAACCCTACTTCCAGACAGCGAATATGTCATGAAATCTCCGGAGACCTTCCTAGATCTACCACCGGAATCTTTTTGGATTCCAAAAGGCTCGGAACAAGATTGGTTCGATGAAAATGCAACCATACAACGTAAAACATCAATGAAGCTCGGTTTTTTTGGTAAGTCAAATGATCATCATTCCAAATCTTTCTCTCATCGTTCTTTCGCCTCAACGTTGAATCATCATCAAAATCCAAAATCCTCTTCTCTTATTGCTCTTCCCAAGTCTCATAAGACGAGCTCGACCGATGCAAGTCTCCGGCAGAACAAGGTACCTAGACGTTTATTTAGAAGCCGGTCTGAACCGGGAAGAAAGGGGGCAACCAATGTGAGTGAACCGGGTTCACCTAAAGTTTCTTGTACTGGAAGAGTTAGGTCGAAGAAAGACAGAGGTGCAAGAACCGGGTTCTGGAAAAAATTAAGAGCTATTTTTAAGATCCAGTCGAGAGCAAAAAGTGTAGCAAATGTAAATGTTGAACCGTCCGGTTCGGTTGGTGTGAACGCGTCAAAGTCGTAGACCGGCAACAATGTTGATTGAGATTTACTGGGCTTTACACGTAAGCTTAATGGGCCCACTTTTGTCGTCTCGTTAGGCCGCGATTTGAGGCCTTCAGGGCCCACAAGCCCATTACAAATATACTTATAAAAAGTTATAGCGGTCCCACTATTTTGATATTTTCTCATTCTTTTAAATTTTGTGAAAATTAATATATATACTGTCATTTTGTATGTTGAATTGAGTACTCATTATATTTGGTAAGAGGCTAATTACATGGTAGTTCAAAATTTCAGTAAAGGATGTATAATTTTTTTTAATTGTATTAATATTTAAAATTAAATATATATTTATAATAATTAATTTTTAATTTTTATACTCTAATATATACTTAATCCTTTTTTAACGAAAATAAATCTATCACTAAATAATCCACTTGATTATACTTATTATTTGATACATAATGATTAACATCGTTGGTGGTGGGGGGGATGATAATGTTTAAAATTAGATTTGATACATGACTTTTCTACTTTCTGCCCTTTTAATTATTAAAAATAGCATTATACATGTATAGGTAGTTCATGAAAAGGTCCAAATATATCCTAAATTGTTATCGTCGTGTCAGCCTGATCAAACTACTCTTGAATAATGGAAAATTGTGGGTGGCATCAACTTCTGTATTATTATTTGATATTATTACTATATTCTTATCATTATTTTTAACAAAACTTTTTTATTATGATATATTTTTTCAAATTATTTTTAACATTCATTGCTTGAGCCAAAGTCCACCCTTTTGTCTTTATAAGAGGAGGATAATGATACATCACCCCTCTAAACTTTATTTGTAGATTTATACTGAATATGTTATTATTATCATTATTGTTATGGTGGCAATAAAGAAAGATAATAACGAGCTTCTTGTGATCAAATAGGTAAATAGAAGATATTTATAGAAAATATATTATAAAATATTAGCAAGTTTAAACTTTTTCCGTTCCATTACTTAAATTTTGTGAATTATATATTCAAATTCAAGTTGTTTTGAATTTTGAATTTGGTATTCATTATTTTGAAAGAGAGGATAATCCACTTGTTTATACGAATTATTTGATAATGACTTTTCCGCTTTCTGCCCTCTTAGTATTAAAAACAATACTATTATATAAGTATAGGTTGTTAGTGCAAAAATGCCAATGTTGAATAAGAGAAACGATAATGACTTTAGGTTTTGACCATGAAATTATGATTGTAACTTTAAACGTGGAAATATAAATTAATGGTCTATTGCTATTGACGTGTACCTAGATATTAGGATTAGTCTTGCGGTTAATTATGAAATATTGGATAACCTTTTTCTTATAGTTTTGAACTGTTTGTCTTATAGGTTTGAAATTGTTTAGTATCTATATATCGGGTTGAGTTGATATGAATCGTGTTATCGGCCCAGGAGGATCAAGTCGAAGAAGAACGAAAATGAAAATACGAAGATATGTGAATTTTTTGAATTTGTGAGATATCAAAGAATCTAGATAAATCAACCAACAAATAGACACTATTAATATACCCACAATAGTGACAGTTCGATGATCGATTAAGTAATTAAATTTTGAAAGCAATTACGAGATACACCACTCCTAATGCTCTCAAAACCAATAGACTGTCGATACGCCCGCGACGTCTACTAGTGAGCTATCGATCTACCTACGTTGGGAATCCTCCCGCTAACACTACAATTACAAGCTATGAAAGCTATATCGAAGAACAATCTTCTCAATTCAATATAATCAACCAATCAATTTGAAAGACTAGCTATTCATACAGCCTAAGTTTGTATTATTAAACTTGAACCCAAAAGTGACACATAATGTCAAATTGGCCCCGTACTTTTGGGTCTCTTCACTTCAAGCTCTAAATAACTTCCAAGGCTTTCCAAGCTATTCTCCACACCCGGGTTTGATTTCTTTGATCCTCGATTATGTCCGTAGAAGCTCCATTTGGCGCCTTTGTGTTGACCATAGCTCGGATCTCCTTTCTAGCATACTTTGTGCTTCTCGATATCATATCATCCTCCCATTCTTGAAAAGGATTCGTCCTCGAATCCAAGGGAGTACCTACAATACAAAGCACCAAACAAATCGAAACTTTTCTCATGGTATGAGGGTTAGAACGAGGGTTAGCATCAACAAGCTTAAAATTAAGACATTCCAAGTTAATGAACAACCAACAAGTCAAAAATAAGTGATGCATAAAAGGGATACCAGGTCAAAAGGGTAATAGGTTATCCCATTGGTGCATACATGTCACTCAAACTCACCAAAATTATAACCCTATAGAAAGGCCAAATATATGCATGAATAAGATCATGTGCCAAAAGGTAATATAAATAACTATCAAGTGTACCATCAAAAGTAAGAAACATGTCGAATCAAGTAATAACTTATGGGCACACACCAAACAATCCATTAATTACATACAATAGGGAAAGAACATAAACCATAATACCACTATATGCAAAAAAATAGTAGAGGAAAAAGGCTAGGAACTTAAACTCATTCATGAAAAACTCACTTTTCAATCCACCAAGTAACTCCGAAAAGCTACCAAGTTTGATCAACCAATACATAGCACATGAGTATAAAATACGAGCCTTTAAGAATTTGATAATTTTACTCTTCCACTCAATTTCCTTAAAAAAGAACCCATACAAGAGAGACTTGCTAATAGAAGGAGTGAGTTTCCTAAATGCAATAGGATCAAACAAAAGTATAGAACCATCACATTGATTTGGGTCCTCTTCATTCACGATATCAAGCAAGTCCTCATAAGTTCATTCAATTAACTCAACTTTTCCAACCACCATAGTGTGCTAAAGATTGACTATCGTTCAAAGAGGGCGGACCACCGTCCCTAACAGCGGTAAAGTCACTTGTCCTCCCGTCCCTCGGTGTCCAGCCGACATCATAGAAAGTAGAACCTAGAAATGCTACTTGATAGCCAACCCTAGAGGATGGTCCGCTGTTTAATGGGCGATAGAGTAAGGTGATGGGCCACAAGAATGTCCCGTGAACTCTCATCGTAATCTAAAGCATCGATATGTTTGGACCCCATAACTTGAAATCACAACACAAATCAAAACAAAAGTCAGGCAGGCATCAACAAAAATGGGATGGGATGTATAATCAATCAATATCAAATAAGATTCCACACCTATGAACATGTTATCATGCCTCCAAGAAAATCTTGGAATAGGGAATAGAAACCTACCTCCAAGAGAAAGCCTTGTGTTGTCTCCTTAGGCTTCCATGCTTTGCTTCTATGTTCCTTTATCCTCTGTCATCATTTTGGACCTTGAGGTTTGGCCCACCTCTCCTTTCTTAGGAGCTACCTTGGTATGTAAATCCTCCAACTTTGTCAACGGGCAAGAGGATTCACCTTTCCATGCCAATCCTCTATCAACCCATAGAAGTTGGTGATGATTTCTCCCTTGAATTGATTCTTCTTTTTTATCTCAAGTTGAGACTCCTTATACAAAAGCCCCCTTTGAATTCCAATGCCATATAGGGAAAGAATCTCTTGGGAATTACCTTTGAGATTCAACTTTATATAACCCTACAAAATAGAAGAATAGGAACTAGGCAAAGTGTTAACTCCTTGGTTAGTACCCATCAAGGGTTTCCAAAGCATATTAGTTCCATCCTCCAACATCATCTCATATTTTGGAACCAATTCTTTCTTAATTTGCACAAGTAGCAACTCTTTATTCTCTCCCTCAACATTTTTTTTCATTTTGTTCTTTTTGGAGTCTCCGCGTGATAGCATAGTCCTCCTTCACTTGATAGGGTAACAAAGGTGCAAGAACAAACTTTCGTCCTTCAAACATAAAAGAATACATATTAGATCTTGTACATCACATCCCTATCGAATTTCCAAGGTCTCCCAAGCAAAACATGGCAAGCAAGCATAAGAACCATATCACAAACTACTTCATCATGGTACTTGCCCACACTAAATTTAATTACAGCGTGCTTGAGAACCTTTATCTCACCATTATCATCAAGCCATTAGAGTTTGTAGGGTTTTGGGTGTATGGTTGTCGAAAGCCCCAACCTATCAGCCATGGATCGGCTCACAATGTTGATGCAACTCCCGCTATCGATAATCAAAGATCGCACCTTATCAAGGACCTTACATCTAGCATGGAATAGGTTTTCCCTTTGATTATTACCATCCAAAGACATATCACTCTTCTCATCACAAGAGATAAGTTCACATTCTCCTCTAGTTGCTCTTCATCAACCATGAGAGAATATCCCCTTTTTAAGAGTCCTCTAGGAGTAATATTTTCTTCCATCAAATCTTCCTCATCACTCGAGGATTACTTCTTTGGATTCACATTGGTATCATCCTCACATATTCTCCACAATCATCATCATCATCCTCGGTTTTATATCCATCATGAAAAGCCACAATTGCTCTTTTGTCGGGGCACTCACTAGTAATGTGCCCTCTTTTATGACATCAAAAATATTAAATAGTAAAAGGACGATGTTGATTGGGTTTAGGATAAGTACCTTTTTGTTTGACTTCATCTTGATTCTTGGTCTCACCCTTCGTTTAATTATGTTAGTGTTAGCCGTAGCACAAATGCATTGTACATTCACCCATGTATACTTATTAGATATTTATATATGATTTGAGGCATTGTTCTTTTAATTGTGTTAC
>JBDJHY010000007.1:2153558-2168343 GCA_039654485.1 Withania somnifera
AATATTTTATATAGCATGTCAAATCTACGACGGTCATGTGACAGTCTGACGTGAATGCGCCAGAAATTAATGCATGGTGACACAGTCTCACGTGAAATCCATGTATGGCCACCCAAGTTTCAGTGGCTACCATGGGCGGCCACTATCCCTCAAATTTAAGGTCTCCTCTCCTGTATTCATGTTAAAATATTTTATTTAAATTAAAATTAAATACTTTGCTTATTATAGTGTCATAATAAGATTATTTTTATTTACAATACTTTTACAAAATAAAATTTAAAAAGAGTAAAATATATGCAGGTTGATTATTTTTAATAAATTTTCAATTCAAGATAAAATTTGTATTCCTGAAACAATAGGTGGTAGAAATAATAAATAATAGCAAAGCAAAGCAAAACTAGCTCTAAATACTACTATAATCTATCTGAAACACCAAATCTAATAAAACGCTAGGTACACGATATTAAAAACCAGATTATACCAAATCAAAATCTACATAGAACAGACTCTATTTTAATGACGTCCTTCATAATTTTTATTTAAGTATCAAAAGATATTTGTGCATATTATCATTCATCAATTTATAATTAATTTTTTCCTATAAAATATAGCATCTACTTTAGTTATATATATTATTTTTACTTTTTAAATAAATTAGCCTTTTTTGTATTATCTTTAACCATCAAACTTATGGCTAACAAAAACAAAAGTGTTTAAGGAGCACAAAACATCAGTTATAAAATATTACTATAATGAAATTTATATCCTATAAAAAATATTAAAACCACCATTGAATAGTCAAAGTCACCCAAAACATGCTTCCTTGTATGCTTTTGTAAGGTATTTACGGAGTAAACTGTTGTAGTACCCTCATTTACTATTTACTCACTTTTAAAAAAGCTTCTAGTATCTCCAATTAGATTTAACAAAATAAACTAATCCGAATGTTCAACTTTTATTTAAAATTTATGCACATATGAATAGAATTCAAATCTCAAAAATAGTTGAAAATAGAATAAACGAATCTTCATCTATAAGTACTTGAACTTATTCGAGAATAGATTACGTTAAGACTTAATTTTCAAACTTCGTATACCCAAAAAATAAATCAGACAAAATTAATTAGCAGCCAGCAAAATCGAATATATTTGTGCACCATAATCCTATTATAAGGAACTGCAACGGATTAGATCACTGCCAAACTCAAAAACTAGTACTGATGTGCTCAAGTAAAATATGGGTTCATATCTGCTTCACCTTAACTAAAGTAGTTAATGTACATAAACCATCTAACACCCACTCTAAATATAATAAATAAATGAAGAATAAGTTCCTCGTACAGAAGAAGTGAAGATCTCATACATGATATATTCTCAATGGCCAAACTTAAAAGATACGAATTGAGCGTCGCCGCGATTCATGAGTACATCAAAACAATTCATTAGTACATACGAGAAAGAATATGAAAAGAATGAAGTAATGAAAGAGGAAGTCGTTGTTATCATATAGAAAGTGCCGAAATGCATCAATTCAGACCACCGGAAGAATTTTGATAACTGGCAAACATATTGAACCACTCTTCTCCTCTACCAGAACGCATATGGATAGGGCAGCCAAAGTACAAAGGGGATAGATATCTGAGCGCTCCTGCAATACTAGGCATTTTATCTCAGTTGACCTTATTCATGAAGTGAATGGAAATTAGCGATCGAGCAGGTGTACGACAAGCATTGCAGAAAAAAAGAGCAGCTGGATTCAATGAAACGTAACAGGCAGCCGGGGGGGGAGCCATCTTTGAGAGACTGTAGTTGGCTTTTGGCTCAAGCATGTATTTGATCCGAAAAATATTTAATAAGAATAAATAATTTATCCAAAACTCAGTAAGCAAAAAGAATTGTAATTCAGAACCCATAAGCTAATCAGAGGCATTAGTAGGAAGATCTTTCGATGACAAGGAGGCGGCAGGTGGATGAAAGAAGCCAAGTATATGAAGACGATCTCTCTCTTTCTGTCATTTTTTTTTTTTTTTGTTAAGATGCACGAGATGGTCCTTTCTATTGTATGGAACAATAATCAAGTTGGGAAAAAAAGGGGAGGAGAGGGGAATATCAAAGAAACCAACCAGTAAATAAAGAAATAAGGAAAAGAACTAATACATAAAGTTCAATGGAAATCACATAGCAAAGTAGTTGAGAGAACAAGATCTCTCCACTCAATTGAAAGGACAAAACACATGAATGGTGATTTATCCATTTTATTCCCCTTGTCTAATATGGCCACTAAGCACCGAAATCTATACAACTTAAAGTTGACATGATTAGAGGAAAGAACGGAGAACCAAGAAGGTACTAAAAGGTTACATAAACTAACAAAAAACTCCACAGATGATTTTTCCAATCTGTTCTAACCTTGGTGGATAGAGTTAACTAGTACTTGTTATTGGTAGGAGGTGACAGGTATCTTTCATAACCATCTGCCATTTGACTAAATGGAGCTTTCTCTTGCATTACCATCCCACAGAAACTATTTCTAATTGAGTTCATTTTTCTCTCCACTGCAAAATATAGACATTAAGACCAAAAGTGGAATTTAAGCTTTTATCGAAAGATCCTTTCTGATAGAATCTGTGTTCAGCATCGTTGAGAAACATGAAGAATAAAACCATCCGGCCCTTGAGTTTGTCTCCCTCGAAGGATTTAATAACAGTTTCTAACTCCTCCATAGTAAAAGGTCTCTGCAGCCCTTCTTTCTGATCTTCAAGGAGCCTATTTAAGTTCTCCTCATCCCAACTCGGTCTCCTTAATTCTGTTTCCCTGAATAATTTTCATAAAAACCTCAGACGTGATCCTTTATCGCCTTCTCATCATCCACTAGTTCCTCATCGGTTACCATTTTGTCGATACAATTACATCCCTTGTGTTCATTGGCCTGTTTGTGAGAAAACTTTGTACTTCTGTTGCGGCATGTACATTTTTGTGTCTGAAATCTCTTCAGCTTTTGCAGCCGCCTCTAACTCCCTTTTGATCGAATGCCTTTCTGCTTCGATCCTGTTCCTCATTCTTTTTGGGCCTTGCACCATAATCAATTATTTCCACTCCTTTTTAACTTATATAGGTAGTATTCCAGTAATACTTACAGAAGTTAAAAGAAAAACTCCTATGAATTAAAAAACAATCTAATATACTAGGAATATCCTCTTCTTCATGAGGGTATTCATGTTTACACCAAAAATAGGAAAGGGTCAAACAGTTTAGCTTCATCTTCTCCATGGAGCAACTCTTGTTTTCAAAACATCTCTGGTTCCTGTCAGCCAAATAGTCCACCAAATGCAAGCTGGCACAATCTTCCATCTCTACCTGTGCCCTGACTGATTTCCATCCCTATTCCAGCAAGCCAAAGCTTCTTTATGTTCCTTGGCATAGCGCAGCTGATGCCTCTCATGTTGATGAAAATCTGCCATAGTTTCAGAGTCTCTCTACAGTGTAAAAAGAGATGATTTATTGTCTCTGCCTCACATTACAAAAAGAGAACCTAGAACATAATTGGAATCCCCTCTTCATAAGGTTAACCTGGGTAAAAGCAGTCTGTCTGGCTAAAATCCATGTGACGCAGGCCACCTTAAAAGGCATCTTCACTTTCCATATAAACTTCCAAGACCAAGCACTAAGTTGAGTGTGCGTCCTCAGAAACTTTCTGTAGGCTGATCCAACAGTCTCCCCTGCCATGTTTCTCTGGAGTCCAAACTAGTTCATCTTCACTGTTGTTAAGGCACTTGCATTGCTCCAAAGCTTTTAAATATTCAACCAGCCTACTCACCTCCCAGTCATTCAAAGATCTACTGAATCGCAGGTTCCAACTCTAATCGTCTCTCATCTCTGACACTGTCCATTTTCTACAGACTCAAAATGAACAAATTAGGAAAGTTGTCTTTGAGTGTCCCCTGTCCCACCCAACATTCCTCCCAGAACAAATTTTTCCCCATCTCTACCTTGATTCTGCAGTCATTTATAAGTTTTGGCCACAAATTCTTGATTCACCTCCACACTCCAGTGCCATATGGTTGTGTTGCTACCTTACTGATTCACCTATTCTCCATCCCATATCTAGTCTTTATGATATCCTTCCATAGAGATTGTTCTCTAGCTGAAAACCCCCGGAGCCATTTTCATTCACAACTTGAGGTTTCTTGTTCCTAGTCCCCCTTCCTTTTTCTGGCTATCACTTGATCCCACTTAACCAAGTGATTCTCGTGATTGTTAGGGTTACATTTGCTTGCCATAGGAAATTTCTTCTAATGGTATCTAATTTGCCTCTTATACTTGCTGGCATAGGACAACGACATCATGTAGGTGGGCAAGGTATCGAGAACACTATAAATGAGAGTTACTTTACCACCAAAGGATAAGTACTGGCTTTTCCAGTTGACAAGTTTCTTTACACCTCTCCAATTACTCTCATCTCCCAAAGGCATACCAAGATACACTGTAGGCCGTTTACCAACTTTCCCTCCCAGGATGTTTGCCAAACCATCTATCCTGGTTACCTCATTAACTCAGTAGATACAACTTTTCCCCTAATTAATCTGAAGACCTGAAGTAGCTTCAAAAAGAACTAGTATAACTTAAAAGTATTTCAGTTGGTTGCAGTCAGCATCACAGTATTTTTGAGTATCGTCAGCATATTGAAGGTGGGAAATGGATAAACCTTGTCTATCCTTCACAGTTGCATTCAAACCCCTTGTCCATCGGTTTGTTTGAGCAGTTGCTCCGAACGGTAAAATTCTCAGTTTTAATCAATGGATCCATTTATCCCCTTGTCTCAGTCACTTTCAGAACAGAAGAAACCTGAGGGTGATCCATTGATTAAAACTGAGAATTTTACCGTTGAAGTACAAAATTTGATCCAGCTCATCCATTCTCTCAAAGCCCAGGACCAAAGAAAACCCCAGTGTAAGTGATCATAGGCTTTCTCTATATCCAGCTTACATATGATGCCTGGTACCTTGCTGCTCAGCCTCATCCACGCAATCATTAGCAATCAAAACAGCATCCATTATCTGTCTGCCTTTGATAAATGCCATTTGATGCACATCCACCAATTTAGTTAGTACTCTTTTCAATCGTTCAGTCCAAACCTTTGAGATAATCTTATAACTATTACCTATTAGGCTAATAGGTCTAAAATCTTTTTAACTCTTTGGCCCCCAACTTCTTCCAGATCAATGCTATAAAAGTAGCATCGAAGCTCCTTTTAAAGACATTCTGATCATGAAATTCTGTACTTCTGCCACATCATCTTTGCTTACTACATCCCAATAGGAATTGAAAAAGCTCATGATGAAGCCATCAGAACCAGTTGCCTTGTCCTTGGCACAAGCCATGACACAGTCTTTTATCTTATTCTCACTAAACTGGCTTTGTAACATTACGTTGTCTTCTTCACTTATCCTACTCCATAATCTGTGGTTGAAATGAGGTCTCCATATCTCTGATTTGTGTATAAACTCTGATAGAATTTGACAATCCCCTCTTTGATCACTGCTGGATCCCCTCTGCTCTCACCATCCACTAAAAGCTTGTCAATATTATTGTACCTCCTGTGAAAGTTTGCAATTCTGTGAAAGAACTTGGTATTTCTGTCACCTTCTTTCAGCCACAAAGCTCTGGACCTTTGTCTCCATGTCATCTCTTCCCTTTGCATTTTCTTCAAACTCTACTCTGAGGACAGCTCTCAAATAAACCTCATCTTCAGGTAGTAGTCTCTGGGTCCTGAATTTCCTCAAGATCTGCTAACTGAGCTAAGATACTCTGTTTTTGCAGTCCCAAGTTGCCTTGACTTGTTCTACTCCATTCTTTTAGTTTGCCTTTCGAGAATTTTAGTTTGTCAGCTAAGATAAAATCAGGTCTACCTCTGCAAGTGTGAGGCTCCCACCACATCTTTACTTACTCCTTAAAGTTTTATCTTGCCAAGGCTTTATCTTTCTTTTCCTCTAAGTTAGCAAAATATATATAAACAAAAGCAACACCATGTTACATAAAATGGTAGCAGTGTACCTCCTAGATCAATGGATGTCATGCACCGGATAGCAACACAACCAGGCAAGGGGTTCTTACCAAAGCTATCGTACTTGGTCATCAAAGATGACACTGGGAATATATAACAGAAATACAGCAATTCGTCTATAAAACATAGATCTTTTTTTAAAGAAGAGAAGTAAGCAACACATAACACATGATGAAAATGAAATCTATCTGCTAAGTTTGGCAATTAATCATCAAAGAAGGACCATACACAACAAAAGCAGGATATTAAGCAGCTCAACAAAAATCCTAATCAATTCTTCATGTCTACAAACCATAGAAATGGTATAGAAACAACTGGAGGGATAATGGAGTACGTTAACAGGTATATATAAATTTAAAATGCGAGGGAATCATTACAAGTATATATAAATCCAAAATGCAAAGGAGAGTCGCAGTTGAGAAATGTGTGGAAGTTAAGGCTGTGACTCACTTTATCAAAGTGAGTTGAGGTAAAGGATGAGTTACCTGTCTGCTTCCAAACCGAATATTTCTCAAGCTGCCCAGTACTTGATTGGTGACGATACTCTTAGCAACCACTAAGGAAGACGCAACTGTTTGGCAGATAACCATGCTCAAGGAACTTACCAGCATTCATCTGCAACTAAAACATGAAATTAAGAAGTTACAGAAGTCGCATATAATATTACAGGGTAGTCCTGAACTCACGAGCTGCAGACAGTGAATGAAGGATTAGCAGGACCCAAAAACAGAATACCCGAGCATCAGATTCTTCTGCTCATGTAAAAGCTTTGAGAAAACAATATTAACCAGGAAAAAAAGTCAAGTATGCAATATATTGGGAAAAGGAACTGGAAACATTAAAAAGATGACCAAACATAATTTCCCTTGCGAGCTTTGCTAATTTGTTTACAAGGAAACATTGCCTAAATTTAAACAATGAGGATATTCTAGCATTCCCCTCAAATAAGTATACAAAAATGGCCATAATTACATGTGCTAATTGGCCAGGGATCTCTTAACCTATCACTTCTTGAACAAGCAAAAGATCATTCTCTAATGAACAGTTAAATAGTCCATAAGAATGTACAATGAGCAGTCACAGTCAAAACATATTTAACTCAGAAAGGTCGTCCATTGGTATTTCAAGTCCCACAGAATCATGGTCTTGCAAACCATCAACATCGAAGTTGAACCAAGAATTGAAATCCTGAGGCGCTTCAAGCTCAGATTCTACACCTAGCTCTTCTATCGCATCAATGTCATTCAGTGGCAAATTCATGCCATCAGCAGATACTTTCTTCTCTCTTGATGAATTAAGATCACCCTCTCTTTTTCTGTTGCCACTAGTATTGACCAATTCTCCAGAACCATTAGCAGAAGGATAAACTGGACGTGTGGTGATCTCCATGAATTTGTTAAAAGATGCATTTACTGATGTAGAAAGCTGAGCTGTCTTCTGTTTGGGCTTTGCTTTTGTCTTGCGCTCACCCTTTGAGTTCCCTGGCGACCGTCCAGCTTTTGCGTTCGCATTTCTCGCTAAAGAATCCCTATCTCTTTCACTTCTCTTTCCTTTTGCACCACCTAGAAGAGTTCCACCAAGAGTAGAAGTAGCTCTGAATGCCGCGCCAGCACCAACATCATCAAGCAGTACTTCTTTTTTCTTCCCTCTATTTAAAATTGGCCCATTTTTAGCAAAAGCATGATTAGATTGATGATTGAACCTTTCATATGGATCAATCAAAACACCATCAGCTCTAACAGGGCACAAGCCTGTGTAACAGGTGAAATGTCAGCTATTACAGCACCTCTGATAAGAGAAAAAACTAGCAATACACGTATAAAAAACTAAAATTATTTAAGTATGTGAAGATGAAAGAACAATTTGCATTACAAGTAGAGATATCATCAGAAACAAAGTCAGTAATTAATACCCAGCCAACAAGAACAAAACATGCAAGACGTTAACTAAAGATACTAAGGCATGTGAAGAGCAAATAATTTTACAGAAAAAGAAAAACTCTAGTTAAAACATGAACCAACATATTTGGTTGACCCTGAGCTCAAGGACACAGAAAATATTGTAACTAGCTCAAAGTTTTCGAAGCATAGTCACCAGTCAGCATAGTGATATTCCCACACACATGATAGTTTAACTCAACAGTGAAAACTTTATTAGCAGCTGCTTACCATCCAAAATATCTGCCTCGTTAATACGAGGAGGAACAGCAAAAATAATGTCATGGAGCACAGGCTCACTAAAGCAACTCGCTCTACTACCCTCAAACTTCCGACACCTGGAAAGTGTTCTCTTTGCAAAAGACAATGCAACCTGCTTTGGCACCTTAGGAATCCCGTTTTTGGAAGCTAGAGTTCCTCGAGTCGCCTGTCAAATTAATCCAAAAGATATGCAGTTATTACTCTGAATTACAAAGTTGGATCACATCCATATGCTGCAGTAAGTTAATTATGAAATCTCCAGTAACTAATATGCTGCACAGCATACGGATAAATACAGTCAAATTCCCCAAAATCATGTTACAAATAACAGATAAAGGGTCAAGACATTACACGATTAATTCACTTCAGCCATGTTTACGTATGAATTCTCTAGGATTTGTGAGTATCAATGTCAGTATGCTAGCTAATGAACTATACTTGAATATGGCAATATATATGTAAGTTGCCAACATCCTTTGTGGGAGATAAAGCAGTGTTTAAAAAAATCCAACAAAGAAAGTTAATAAACTTTCATCATTTCTTTTAATTGGAATAATAAAGTTTCATTATTTTAATTATAATAAGCCTTATCCAATAGTAGATCTCCTAATGTCCTCAATGACGGAAAACTGTTCCAGCAAGTGTATGTTAAGTTTCTATGGAAAGAAAAGAATGCTAGGTGTTTTGAGGGAAAAGCAATCACTTTTGGTGTAAACTCCCAGATGTCTACACAAAACTTGCTTCAGGAATAGATCTTTAGTGTAGAGATTATCCCCTTGTTTTTTTTTTTTTTCCTTTTTTGTTTTGCACAGGGGACTGCTCACTTTGTGATTTCCTATAACCATCTTGGTGTCTGGTTTTGTTCTATTCATAAAAGCTCTTTTATACTGAGAGTGAGAAAAATCACCTGCTCTAGCCTTTTTTTGGGCACATCCTTCAACCCTTTCTCTTATTTTTTATTTATTGAACGCTGAGCATGAAAATACATGCTGGGCTATTTTCCAACAAATTGGACCTGAAGAAAACTTGACTAGGATCAAATTTTCTTTAATGGGCATCTTATAGTTGAACTTTAAAATATATACAATGTATGAAACCTTTAATCAATATGAAAACCAAACAGGAATTCCTAATGCATCAGCCAAGTTTTCTTTAGTCCTTTTTAAGAAACTTAAAAAGAAAATAAAGAATAAAGAAAGACTTGGCTGAGATAAACGGAGATAAAGTGCAATAACTATTCCTCTTTCAAACGTAGAGATCAAATGACGAAAAGTGCAATAACTACTATTCCATATATATATATATATATATATATATATATATACACATGATTTTCTGGGAAATACTACATTTGTGTTTTAAATCCCAGATATCTAAATGCTGTGGTCAACAACGTATACTCATAGTCAAGAATGATCATATATAGTAGTTATATACAAATATCCTTCACAAAAATTTGCAATGAAAGCAGTGTGCTTCAGAGTAAACTTAATGCCATAGATCTCTGAACACTAGTTCATTCCTCAGCTAAAGATAGAAAAGAAGGGTCTAACCAAATAAATGACTTTAGAGGCGAACGGCTGCAGTAGCAAGATAAGATATTAAAGAGACAGCAAGAACACAGTAAAAGTTTGCGAGATCAGCAGGCTCTACAACAATAAGAACAGTACAAGAAACGCATGATGAATATACAGATAAAAGAATGCAACCCTTACCAAGAGCTTTTTGTAAGCCAGCTCAACAAGTTTATTCATTGCAATCTGCTCAGGGTCCCTGGAAATTCAGCTAGTATATAAGGCACACATGAATCCAAAATGCAGACATAAAGCAAACTTGATGACATGTAACATCTTACCATCCCTCCACATCCTTGCCTTCTAGAATTGCTTTAGATACTTTCTCAATATATGTTTTCTTTTTATCAATCTACAAGAAATAGAACAAAATGAACTACTTCAGTGGTATACAGCAAGCAAAGAAAGATGTCCATATAGACCTGAAAAAGATGGCCTTTGTCACAACCATCTATCCTCAATGTTCTAGGGAACATTAGATTTGCTGGCATACTTGGAAACAATAAAAACAAGGAAAAGACAGAGAATGAGAAAATTATTAGGACGCTAGCAGTGACGGAAGATAACCTCTTGAAGGAGTCCCCTCTCCAGCTGCATAATCTCTTGATTGATCGCTTCATCTTCTTTATCATCTAAGCCAGGCTGTAACAAGGATGCAACACGGAAAGTAAAAATAAAATCATATAATCTTAGGTACAAATATTACACTAAAGCATATGATTTTGTTTCATCTTATGAACAATACCACTCTTACGCCACTAAAAGTTAGAATGCAAATTAATAAGCATTGAGGAGGACGGAAAATAACAGAGGGAAACTGCAAAATCGAAGACCAAATGAAAGACGAGAAATATCCTTCTTTTAGAGAAAGCATACCACAGGTTCAATATAGAGGCCAATGTTCTGCAATTCTAGCAAGAGTTTATCATCAAAAGCCATCTGTGAGTACTGACGTTCAAATGAGGAAATACCGAAACTATTAATCTGCAACCTTTGTGATACATCCGGATCACATTCAGAAAGGCCTACAAACAGCCCAACCTCTGAATGCAAATATCCATTATCTCCTTGCGACATCTCATCACTGGATTGAGGTCCTTGGACATCAGGGTTTCGATGATATACACCATATCCATTGCAGGAAACAAACTCCTTACCGGTCCCATTTTTCTGTATCTGAGAACTAAAAACTGTATCATGCTCAACTTCTGTCCTATTCATTTTTCTACTCTGAGAATCAATGACACATGTACCATGCAATAAGGTTTCTGGACCATTCTGTGGTGACATAAATATGTCGAACCCATTTTCTTCACATCCTTCAATATCATCCTCGATAATTAGAGCTGACAGTACTCTTTGGTAAAGGGGAGTAACTTTGTTAAATATTCTATCCGAGTCAAATTGCGCACTTAGAATAGAATCATGAAATTGATCAACCAGCTCTGCATCAGATGACACTTTCAAGTCATTTTGATTCTTGATGCATCTGTTCTTCTCAACATGTGGAGTATCAGAAATAGAAGTTCCATCGTGCGCTTGACCATCCTGTGAAAGCAAGCATCAAAAGAAGTATTTAACCAAAGCAGAGTTGCCAACAACATATGATATACTGTTAAACTGAAATCATAATTTCCAAGAGGCAGCAGCGAGAATTGGCAAGAGCTGTCGAATACCTTAATATATATTGATAGTCTAGACACCTTCATGGTAAGCATAAAAAGGATAACAAGTCTTGTACAGGGAGGTAACAGTTGGGAAGCTCCAGCTAGACATTGACTGAAGCTCGTCAAGTGATACAGATCAATACAACTAAAAGTACGGATATAAAGGAACGCAATCTCAAATAGAAGATTGCTAGAGAACATCTGCTGGGTTGTTAGTTTCTCTCTTGAAATTAGCAGGGAAAATTTTAAAAAAAAAGGTGCAGAACCCATTAGGAAATTTAACTAACACCCCAATCATGGTGAAGTTCGGAGAGGCATAAACTTTCAGAGTCCTATCTATGCATAGGTTTAAAGGAAAGATTATAAATTTGGATTTGATTTAACTGACAACGACGAGGAATTACCAACAATTCACTTAAAAGTTGAATACAATACGAAGCTTTTACACAGTAGTATGCTTCAACCAACAAAATGAAACAGCTAGTAGAAACCCCAACAACCACCACCACCACCAAAAAAAATAAATAAAGAAGACTTTCAGGTGGTGGCACTGGAATTGAGACTAACATGTAAACAAAATTGAAACCAGAAAAAAACTGAGGGGAAAAAATCTGAAGGTGCAAAAGACGGAAAGAATCTAATGAAGGGATTTAAGCATCAAAACCAGGAAAATGGATATCTCCAGAAAAGATTTTAAGTTCAATTAGTTTTTCTTTTCTCTCCACCCGGACCAACCCACCGACTCGGCTTCTTAGATTTAAGGTGATTTGTGTATCTACACCACCCAAGGCCCTAGCTAACCAACGAGAAGCCAGTTTCAACCTCCCAAAGCAAATGAAACACAGATAGATGTTTTCTCCTCCAACTTTTGGCAAAAACTAAATACCAACCAAATCACTGCTAAAACTATAATTATGATGCATGATAAAAATAATTGGGCATCAACAAGTACCAGAACATCATTGGTAAGATTTAGTGTTTGAGACAAATTGGCATGAGATTCCTCTGCTAACTTCAGCTGATAAAAACATCAATGAACAAGACTCAATAAGCATCTAATATCAGAAAAAAGCAGAAAGCTGTGTGGTACAATCAAAATCATCATTAGTTGTCACCTGTTCCAGAAGGTAGGATTTCTCCTCTGCACTGACAGAAGCAAAAAGTCTATCCATTTTCTTCCAGAATGCATTTGAACATGCATGAACTACAACAGCAACCAAAGTAAATTAAGTGCCTCATTGTCTATATTTTTTCCCCAAAAGAAAATATGGATACAAAAGAGTGAGGGGAGAACTTTCACGTCAGACACATACTACTAGCATTATATGCCAAGTTTGCAGCCGCTAGGAGCTCCTCGCGGTCATCGTCTGATTCCCCTGAAATATGGAAAATCGGTTATCAATATTATTTGTTTGAGGCTGGGGAAAAACCAGAAACACCTCGATAATTTGATAATTGTCAGCCCGCACTCGGGGAAGTACCAAAATTATAACCTACAAATCGAACAGTGGAACTACCGACACTGGAAATTGGTCACAAAATTCAGTATTATCCATGATACAAGTTTATCCATTTCCTATTCCTTTATTTCACCCCCTTAATTTCTTTGTCCACAATCAATGAATCACATCATAACCACCTCCATCTTCATCACCCCATAAGGAGGTGGGGGCTCACAAAGACTGCTAGAAACTAAAAGGGCAAATCATGGATAAAGGAAAATGAGTTCATTAAAAGACAAATAGAGACTGTTAGAAACTGGAAAAAAAAACCTCGAAAAGGGCAAACTAGTTCATTAAAAATTTAAGTAACATCTCTGAATGGAACAAGGAATTCTTTGGCAAGCTGAAGTCAGGGAGAAGTAGGGTGCAGGTTAAGCTCTCTACCCTTGAACAGAAATCAGTAAATAGAGTCACAACAGACCCCAAAAAACAAAGCTTTCTGAAGCAGAAAAAGGAACTGCTGAAGATTGCCGAAGCGGAAGAAACATCTTGGAGACAAAAATCAAGATATCTCAAGCTAAAAGAAGGGAACAGGATCACAAGATATTTTCAGATGATACCCAACTCTCATACAAGATTCACCTCGATAGACAACGACATCATAGAGCAAAAAGAACTGATCAATGAGATGATACTAAATTACTACCAGAATCTGTACACAGAGAATGAAGAGTGGAGCCCACTACCAGTTTTGAGTGTGGCATGTTTGACAGAGTGTTTGAAGAGGATGAAGTCCACTCTATAATTCGATCTTGTGCCCCTGAAAGCCCCTGGGCCTGATGGTTATACAATGGCTTCTTTTCGAAAAAAAAACACTGGGAGCTCACTAAGCCAGAGATTATGGGTGCTCTCAACCACTTCCACCAACATTACTACATAGTGAGGTCATGTAATCCATCCTTCATTGCATTGGTACTAAAGAAGAAACGTGTTGTTGAGCTCAGGGACTACAGGCGAATTAGCCTCATTGGCAGTGTTTACAAAATGGGGTCAAGCAGCTAGCAGAAAAACTCGGTCATCGGTAAGCTGGTCTCTAGCCATAAGAATGCCTTCGTCAAACATAGGCAGATTACTGATGCAGCACTAACAGCTAATAAGGTTTTGGATTAGAGGATCAAATCTGGAGAGCTGCGAGTTTTATGCAAGTTATATATAGAGAAGACTTTGATTAGCTAAATTGGCTGTATCAATTATCCATCCCAAGTAAGATGGGGTTTGAAGACAAGTGGTTAAAGTGGACCAGATTTAGCATTTCTAAAGTTAAATTCACAGTCCTAATCAACAGAGGCCCTGTTGGTTTTTTCTCTCCTCATATAGGGGCCAGGCAAAGTGATCCACTCTCTTCATTCCTGTTCATATTAGCCATGGTGGGTCTGATAAAGATGCTAGAGAATTACAGTGGATCAACGGCTTCAAGGTTGACATTAACACTGAGACTACCCTCCCCAATACCCATTTATTATATGCTGAAGGCACTCTGACTAAATAAGTATAAATCTCATTCTTCTGTATTCGAAGCTCTCTCAGGCCTCCACACCGACATGTAGAAAAGCATTATCTATCTAGTCAATGTTGTGCATAAAAAACATTGAGATGTTGGCAGGTATCATGGGGAGCGCTGAGTCGCTTCCTACCACTTACTTGGGTCTAACTTTGGTTGCCAGTTTCAAAAACAGTGATCTGGAATGGACTGGTGTAAACGCAATATTTGTCTATGGAGGGCAGAGCAACACTTACTGTAGTGTGCATGATAGCATACCTACTTTTTATTTTATTTGGAG
>JBDJHY010000007.1:2176672-2192216 GCA_039654485.1 Withania somnifera
ACCTACTTTTTATTTTATTTGGAGCTGGTAATATTGATAGCATACCTACTTATTTCATATTTGTTTCCATTCTTAAAAAGGTGCTAGAGCAACTGGATAAAATTAGATTGGATTTCCTATAAGAAGGGAACTGCAACTCTCACAAATTCCACTTGAATAAATGGGATAAAGTTAAACAGCCCAAGTCTAATGGTGGTCTAGGATCAGTGATTTAGCCATTCACAAGTGTCTACTCATGAAGTGTCTCTGGAGGTTTGGTAATGGCGAACAAAGCCTATGGAAGGAGGTGGTCAAGGCTAACCATGGATAGAGAGATATATGGAGTACTAATAACACAATGCCCCATATGGAGTTCGTCCTTTGAAGTTCATCAGCAAATTGAGCTGTGAGTTCTCAAAATATCAATTTCAAACCTGCAAATGATGAGCACATCTGTTTCTAGAGGGATAAATGGCCAGATAACATTGTTCCTAAAGATGTATCCCTAGCATTTCAGCATTGCCGTGGAAAAATTTCCTCAATTCCAAAACAGAAGCAATCACTTTTGGGATTCATCTTAGATGACATATCCATGATTCGGAAATGGGGAGTCTGATTGAATTGCTAGCAAAGGTGGAGAACTGCAAAATTTTTGTAAGACTTTCCAGACACCATATGTCGCTGTTAAAGGACAGTTACAAGCAGATACGCTCTTAAAATCAGGTGATTGACTCTTGGACCAGGAAATTGATATGGAGAACCAAACTCCATACTAAGGTAATTTGCTTCAACTGGATTACCCTACTTGAAGCTTGTCTAGCACAAGAAAACCTAGGAAAGGTCTACCCTTGGTTAACAGATGCTTATTTTGTGGGGAAAAGATGGAAACAGCTAATCATCTGCTTTTGCACTGGTCAGTGGCCACTGATATTTGGAGCATGTTCTACAGTTTTATTGACTATAGTTGGGTCATGCCACAGAACTTGAGACAAGCACAGCTAAGCTTGAATTTATAAAATTTTGATAAGGCCATTAAGAAAAATTGGTTGATCATTCCTGCAGCTTATTATTGGAGCACAAGGACAGAGAGGAATAGCAAATATTTTTATGGCACCTCAAAACCTCATCACTCTTTGAAAGCTAAATGTTTCACTTAATCTTTTTTTTTTTGGACAAATGTGCCCTGTAATTAGTATTGATCTTTTTCTGGTATCTATTAGTACCATTTAGACTAGGCACACTGTATAGGAGCCGGGCTAATTTCTCTGTTTGTCATTTAAGCTCCGTGTAACTTTGCTTTTATAATTTCGCATCAACTTGATACTCTCTCTGTTAATGAAACTTGCCACATCATCCAAAAAAAAAATTAATTACTCTACATTAGTGTAGGAAATTTTACACTGAAATACTCGATTTAAGTAAGCAAATGAGGATTTACCTGTGAAATCAGGAGACCCACTGCTCAAAGAATTCCCAAGACGAGAAAACCCTTTGCGCTCCAAGTGCTTTTTCAAAGGACGGCCTGACTTACTGCCACAACCAAATATGATCTAAGTTAATGGAGAAGAGAAACAGGAAAAGCACAAAAAACTTCAGTAAAAAGACCAGCACCTTCCGTGCTTTTCTGAAGCCGGCCTTGAGTTACGAAGTGGCTTCGCTGTGACTTGATTTTCAAACTTCTCCCTTGTAGGAGAAATGCTACTCCTAGAAAATGCTGAGCCTCTTCCACTTCGGCCTTGCCTTCGCACGCCATCACCTGTTTCTTCTTTGACAAGAAATTTGTTCTTCTTCGTATGTGAGGTAGACATCCCTTTAATCTGAAGAGTATTTACAGTCTTTTCTTCACCTTCGCAAGCAACACCACCCTTTTCTTTTAATCTGCTTTCACCAGCACCAGATTCTTCACTTTCAGAGAGTCTGGCAGGGGATAGAACACTTTCAACTTTAACTTTAAGGTTTTGTGTAAGATTGCTGGCACCCTTTGAAAAAATAGAACCACTTGTTAAACCAGGAGTCAACCTAGTTCCAAAATCAGAAGGTGAACATGCCTCTGACGGCACCTCCACCTCGTCCTGGTTTGAAACTGGTGAGATGAGATTAGCCCTCCTTGTACGAGAAATTTTTTGAGGCCTCTGACCAATCCACTGCGTTATGGGAGGAGACGAGGATCCTGTGGGCAATGGACGTTTGCGATTATTAGCCCCACCTACAGCAAGATTTTTGCTGACATTTGGAGGCTGTTCCCAGCTTTCTAAGGTTCCAGGTAAACGGGGAACATTGGAGGGTGAATTAGCAGCAGAAAGGGAGCCACTCCGTGGTGCCCTTGAGGCCTTCCCTTTTGCTATTGGATTGGGACAGACAGCATGGTTCTCTTCATGACTATTCAACCTAGAGAAAGAAAACCACATAGTAAATATTCAGCTTGAGAATACCCATTAGTTGGGAGACCAAAACAAATATATCGCAAACCAAGACATACTTAATGCTGCCTTTTGCCAGCACCCGCTCTTTGTTCAGACCAGCAGTTGAGTCCCTAGAAATAGCATGTTTGTCCTGTTCATTTTTAAGCATTGTACGAGCATTAGAACCAGCCAGTGATGCGCCATCTGACTTACTAACGCTACCAGCACCGCTTGATATTCCCGACCTGTGTAAAAGAGTTGGTGAGTAAAACAAAGAAAGTTATTCTTCATAAGCCAGTGCCTGGTAACAAAATATTTTTAAAACGAAAAATAACATGAAGGCATATTGAAGAGAGAACGTTCAAAGATCATAATGGTCAAACATGCATGATAAAGCATCAAATATGTATCCAAATTCAGCTTAGTTCCCCAGTTTTACCAACAAAAATAAAGGCCAAACGTCAATCCTTTTCAAATATTCTCATATGGACAACAACTATTTTATAAGGGGCGTGAAAAACTTTCAACACAAAAAACAGCAAAACAAAAAAAGCATGAGAGATTGACCGCACAGGGAATAAATGATTCTATTTGACCGACTTCTAGCCAGAACCATTTCAATTAAACACTAGAGGTAAGGTAGAAAACAATTTTCCCTAAATTGAGCAGGCTTACCTGCAAAGAACAGGTGCTTGATCTAACGAGTCGAGAAGGCAACGAACCAAAGAACACACTCAACCTCATAAATTTGTTAGGCCATTTGCTATTCACTGGTTATTCTCCCAAGTGATTCTTCACATTCCAACTAAAACAAGACGCTTAACGCTTAAACTGCTGCTTGAGAAGAGTACAGAATCTCGATAAAGTAAAGAACTTACCCTCTATATCTTACAAGGAAAAAAAGGGGAAAACTGGTGCACCAAACACCTGCTAGGGGGGGTCTGGGAAAGGACCAGATCACAAGGGTATTGTATACTGCTTCCACAGTTTGAACTCGTGACCTCCTGGTCACATGGTAGCAACTTTACCAGTTACTCCAAGGTTCCCCGTACTTGAAGCAACTTTAGCAGCTATATATTACAACAAGAAGTAATGTAATTCCTTTACTTTCTTAAGTCTATCAAGAACTGGACAATATTGAATAGAAATGTAATAGCATTTCCTCGAAGTGAAAGCTGCATCATTTTACTAAAACCATCATCTACAAACATCTCCAGTCTAGTACGACCGAGAGCAAGAGGCAGCATCAGTTGGTTCAAACTTGAATTAAAGTGTTAGCTCAACAAAGCCAGAGAAACTAGGCCGAACTTATCCTTCATCTTAGATGGAAAATAGTGCAACCAAACGTTCTTATATAAAATTGAATGAAATCGATGTGGAAGTGATGTTACTGGGGATAATTCCAGAAAATGATTTACCTGAAACCATGTGAGTCAGAAGGTGACAAGCCAGGTTCACTGGCAAGTCTATGATGCAGCATTCGTTTAGGCTCTCCATCATTCTCCAAGGGCCTAGAAATGACAGCACCAACTGATCGTTTCCTTTTCATCTTCTTGTCCCAACCTTCACCTCCAGCTGGCAATCTGCGAATCTTTTCTTCAGCAATATCAGAATCTGCAGTACTATCTTTTAACATGTCTCTATCCTTTACTGTCATAGGCTGCCTGGATAGAGCAATATTCCGGTACTCCGCCTGAATTATATGGAAAACAAAAAGGTCACTAGGTGCTTTGATAGAAGAAGTCGTGATGAAGCTTACTATAATCAGCAAGTAATATGCAACAGTACTCATTCAACAGAAAGCAAAATCTTCATTAACCATGCAATACAAGATGATGAGCACAAGGGGAAACGAGGAAACAAGACAAGTGGTATCATGCACCACCCATTAGAAATGAAGGTTCCAAAGATGGCACTTATCTTGTCCTGCTACAATTCTCTGTCATTTGAAGAGTAACCAGAGGAAAATCCTCCTGGCATAACGCCTCCATCTTTCAAGATCTAATGGTAGTTCAATAAGAGGTAATATAGAATTTCAGAAACACCAGCCTCTCAATACTCGTAAACAAAACTCGCAACTAAGTGACTTACTCCTTCTTAAAGTTAATTAATTAATAGTCAATCGTGACATATAAGGAGCTTTTCTTCCTTCATATCAATTATTTACACGAAAATAAACTAATATTCCAAGTTAGGGGACAATCTCTCTTTTTCTTACTGCCCTGGCATCATACCCAATCTTCTTCTAAACTTGAAGTATATATAATACACGCCTCCACTTTCTAAACCACATGTAAATATATATTAATTATTCCATGAGCGCCGTGGAAGAATAATATTTCTCCCATATATCCTTTTTTTTACAAAAGCAATGTTCGATAAATGTTTTTTTTTTCAAGAAATTATTTATAGATGTCGGAAAACCACATACGTGAGGTATGCCAAAAAGTAGATAGCCAACACAAAGATACATTGTTCTCCGATATATCTTTTTTAGTATACACCATCATTCTACAAGTTATTTAGTAAAATCCTCAATCAGCAATTTTTCATCATCCTATGTGTTATTACTTATCGAAAAATTATATACTATGTGAGTTGTGCAGAAAAACATAAAAGGGGGGAAATATTATGAGGCTTTGTCAACATGATAAACACCTCCTTTGCTTTAATAGAGGATACAATTGTCACAGAAAGTAACTGCTCGAAGGTGTAACTTTAAATAACATGATATCAATTACAAACCCGAGTTTCTGCCACTGATGTGCGTACACGCTTGTTAAGAGTGCTATTCTTCGGCCGCTCCTCTGTCTTCTGTGTCACAAGATCTGAAGGGCCTCGATGTATCTGTTGTCGTGAACCACCTAATCTGTCATTTATTAACTGCTCATTCCTATGTTGCTTCTTGGAAGGTATGCCTTCAGAATATTTTGTCAGCTTATGCAAGCATTCGTCGAACTTTTTAGCTCTAGCACTAGTCAAAACAAAAACAGCATACTCAAAAATACAACTTGACTTTTAAACTTTAAAGTAGGGTAACTTTCAATAAAAATGTATTCAATACTCAACAAATAATGCCACCAAGATGCATAATTAGTACATACACAAGAAAGAGAAGGAGAATGCTGATCACTGCAAGTAATACAAAACCATGAAGAAGTATGCAACAGAACTGATTAGCCAAGAAAAACTAGTTTACTGATTAAGAGGACAAAAATACCTAGCTCTGTTGCATGTCTCTGCAACACTATCTCTGAACTTCTTTAATTCATCCATAGACAAATGAAGTGAGGACTTCAAATGAGCAGCACCAAAAGAATTTTCTGCAGTGCTCCCAACAGTTAAGCCCAAAATTCTCCTTAACTCGCCTGAACGAGTATATTTATGGTCACTTATTACAATTGGCTCTGGCATCAGGCATTGTGACAGGGAAGGTAAATCACTGACTGCACCAGTCCCCCGGGATGCACCCTTGCCAGAACCAAATATACGGGTGTCTGAACTCTCTCTGAAGCTCCCAGACCTGTCCATAGTGGGACCTGTATAGCTCCCCTTAGGCCCATTGGTGTAGTTTCCAACAAAACCCGAGTCACTGCTAGCTGATGTCAAGTTAAATCTCCCATTTCCAGCCATTTACAAACTCAGAACTAGAGCATCATATCTCCAGAGTTCTTCTCATTTATAATTGGGTCAAGAGAAAAATAACAGCTTGCATTAAAGTAATAACCTTTAAATACACAAGATAAGAGGCAATCAACGCCAGCTTTCCAAAAGATTCTCAGTACTAAAAATCCAATGAAACATCATTCTCTGAATCGCAAGCTCGCCAAAAATTCAGGACAAAGACCTAGACAATGCCCTTGAGAAACTATTTAAACGTCCTTTTCACTTCACACCCGTCGGAAGCCATGGATCATTACCTCACAAATAATCTCTTCACAGCAAGTACAACTAAAAACATAGCAACAATCTCTTCACAACAAAAACTTAACACAATATAATTACAAAAATAGTGAGAAGCTTCTTATTTTAATGTTTTAATAAAATCAATTACTATTGCAACCAAGAATAGATTTTGGTGAAAGAAATTCTTGAACATTTTATGGTTTTAATCAGATTCCCAACAGAATTATCCATTTATTTGGCAAGATAAACTGCATTACATCAATGAATTACTACTTATCTAATTTTCAACTGATCATTAAAGTTCAATAAAAATTACAACAAAGACCAGCACATCAAGTCGTTTACTCATATGACACTGCCACTAGTACACAAGTTGAAATTTTATCTCAAGTCATAAATTGACACTAAATTCCATAATTAAAGTTTGAAGTAGCTCGGTCGGTTGGCTACTTGAAGATGACAGTTCAATTTCCCACCTTGTAATTCCCTCTCCCTTTTCCCCTTCCCCTATCCCACCGCCAGTTTATTTTATTTTTAATAAAAAAAGGTCTGAAGTAAAAAAAATGGAACTTTTGACCAAAATCAACAATCAAAGTCTGAAGTAGCTCAGTTGGTTGGCTAATTGAACTTTCACCTTACCAAAGACGGTTCAATTCCCCTTCCCCTACACCACCCCCAATTTAAAAAAAAAAGTAAGAAAAAAGAAGGAAATTTTGACTAACTTCAACAATCAAAGTCTGAAGTAGCTCAGTTGGTTAGTTGGTTGGCTACCTGAACTTTCACCTTATCAGTGGGCATTAGATCTCCCACCTTCTAATTCTCTCCCCCATTTCCCCCAAAGTCTGATGGAAAAAAAAGGGGAATTTAGACTAAATATAAGGCATAAGAAAAAGAAATCTTCAGTGCAATTCAACAACAACAATAGAAAAAGAATACTCCAAAAGTCTATAGCCAGTGAGAAAAGCAATGTCACACACTTAAATTCAACCAAAAATGAAAAAAAAAAAAAGAAAAAAAGAAATCAACAGAAACTCGTTGAACTGAATTCAAAAAAGCCAAATTTAAATGCAGAATCACACAAAATTAACAATCACATCACTTCAACTGCTCGTCACAAACCCTACTTCTAAACAACACTAAAAATCTAGGGTTTATCACCCCCACCACTACCCGCACCCCCCAAAACCCTAATTCACAAAAAATGCGTCAATTAACCAGCACGGAGATAGAAAATTTGAAAACATACCGAGCATTCACTGATCGGAAGCGATCGAAGAGAGAGAGAGAAAAAAGCGAAAAAAAAAATGTAGAGAGAGAGAGAGAGAGAGACAAAAGCTTACCGAGTGTAATTGTGGGCTTTTTCTTCTTCCTTCTTTTTGTTTTTTGGGCTATTTGGTTAACGCGGTTTCTTTAGCCCGCTAAATATATTTAGGGGTAAAAAAGGAATTTCAAAAGTTCTTTTTGTAGTAGTAACAATAAGGGTACCTTTTGCCAAAAAAAACTTGAAGTGGGGTTAAGTGTATTAGTGTTGTAATGGAATGAAATGGATTGATTATTGAGAGGTTAGGGAAAACATGGATGTGAATATAAGTGTTCGATCTTGACGTATAAAATTTTGATGATTAGTCAGGGAAATAAGAAGGGATTGAAGAATCAAAGGAAAAAATTAGTATTGAATTTGGCTGAAAAGTTTTTCTAACGATTTTTTTTTTTATTTTTTTTATATGAAAAGGATCAATTATTGAGAGTTTAGGAAATGCATGGTTATGGATGTGGATGTTAAGAAGTGTTGTAGGGTTTGATCTTAACGTGTGAAATTTTTGGTGATTGGTCAGGGGAATGAGAAAAGGATTGGAAAATAAAAAGTAATGAAATAGTGTTAAACGTGGCTGAAAATGGATGGCAGTAGATGGTGTATAGAGGTTGGGATCTGATATATATAGGTTAAAGACGAGCTTTTATTGGAAGAAACATTAATAATATACGTATCTGCTGATGAAAAGTAAATTTATGAAATTTAAATATTTAACCTTTTTATGTTATATTTGATAGTCATAATGTTAAAAAAAAATTGATATTCTAGCTTCGGTCAACTTGAAATGTTTTGGGTTGCGACGAAAGTGTAGTCATTGAAAATAATAAGATTTAGCTTTTTAATTTTGTTATAAGTTTTTTGGGAATGAAAAATAATAAGGCCGTGGTAATTTTATTATATATTTTTTGTTTGACTTATTTGACTATACGTCAAGTGCTTTACTAATTTTTTAATTGAAATTTATAAATTAATTAGATTTTTTCATAAAAAAATTAAAAAGTAATTTGGTGATTTGTAAAATTTACTTTAATATTTTAGCATCTTAATATGAAACGAATTATATATTCTGTACTTCGATATATAGAAGATAAAATTAAGTTTTGATTGAGATAAATTTTAATGAGATTCGTATCTACTGATAAGAAGCGAATTCATAAAATTTAAATATTTAGTCTTTTTATTTCGTGGTTGATATGTTAAGTCAATTAAGATTCTAGTTCCTATCAACTTAGAAGATTTTTAATTGACAAGTAAAAATAATAATAACCTCATCATTGAGAATAATAATTAGAGTCAAAGTAATTAAAAATTTAACATTTTAATTTTTTTTATAAAATGGTAAACTGTAGCCCTTGAGTGTGATGATTACAAAGTATTAAAAATAATATTTAATTTTATCATAATTTTTTTTGTTTGATTTATTTGAAAATACGTGCTTTTATTAATTTACTACTTAAACTTACAACTTAGATATATCCTTTTTTTCTTTGGAAAATGGTAAAAAATAATTTGATAATTTGTAGAAATTGCTTTTATATTTTATCGTTTCAATGTGAATTGGATCATGTATTTTGTGGTATATTATATATAGGTCATAGGCGAGTTTTGATTGGAAATATTTTTTAATGTCACGCATATTCATTAATAGGAAGCAAATCAGCTAGGTTTAAATGTTTAACATTTTTTTGTTGTAGTTGATAACCATAGTATTAAAAAAATGAATTTTTAATTTCAATCAATTTGAAAGTTTTTTAACTCTGAAGGAAAAATAGTAAAATTGTAGGTATTGAAAATCTTATAAATGATAATAGGGTATGGTGTGGGACAGTGCGGGTTTGAACCTATGTAGGGCAGGGGCGGTTTTTGACTTGTGTGGGAACAAAGCTGAGCATGATGAGTTTAATTTTTTAAAAGAGAT
Source organism: Withania somnifera (assembly GCA_039654485.1). Classification (NCBI taxonomy): domain Eukaryota; kingdom Viridiplantae; phylum Streptophyta; class Magnoliopsida; order Solanales; family Solanaceae; genus Withania; species Withania somnifera. The sequence continues at coordinate 2,186,193 of JBDJHY010000007.1, forward strand.
TCTTTGCGGGTTGTTGGGCGAGTCCGTTTTTTTTTTCTTTTAAATAATCGATGAGTTGAATAAGATCATCTTGATTTAGTATTTATTTTATTTTTTTGTAAAAAACTTAAAAAGATTACCATACCACCAACAAACCAAATACATACACCTAATGAGTCCCTATATATCCAACCACCTTCTAAGAAGGTGATTAGGATGTCCTGGACTCAAACACTAATTACGAATATGTTTTATGAATTTTCTACCCTTCAAAGCCTTCTTAGTCCTTACATACATCTGTGTTCTTTCGCCAATCATTTGCTTAATCTGCTAAAACGTGAACTCTATATTAACAACTTGAGCTTTAAAAAATTTCAATTGCATGTTTTATATATGTAATATACTGTATCACTTAGAATAATTGTGTTCATCTCCTTCTTCAACCTGCACCAACGATTCCATTTGATTTTCTCCATCATTATGTTAATATTACTCTCTGGACATTTTTCCATAGTCCTTTGGACCAAGGGCACTCAAAACAAGTATGATGAAAGTCTTTAAACCCATATGCTTTGCAAAACACACATCCAGTATTCATACAGTGGATCCACATATCTATCATTCTGTCCTTAGTCATAAGTTTTCTTTGTGCTGTCAACCATAAAATAAATCAATGCTTGGGTAGAAGCACCCGACTTCATACCAAACTGGCTATATTCCGATATTATTTTTGTCCCAATAGCTCATAATAGCATTCAGATACTGAGTACTCTTCCTTCATAGTAAGATTATAATGACCGTTAATATACCATCCTTTCATGACTTTCTTCAAACTATATAGTTTCCTCAAGTACACCATTTGACGCACAATGTTTCTTTCTTATGCAACAACAACCATATAAGTTTTTCAATAAGTGTCATATTCCATACTCTACCAAGTCCATCTTGTTTCTTGGGTCTACAAACTGTATCTCATTTCACTAATGTTGTCTTTCTTCCTTCATAGAACTGGCCCACCAGAATTTCCTGCATATCTTATCTACTTTTTTGACCACACTCTAAGAAAGTACGAACACTGCATCCCAAAAATTATACATAAAGAATATGACAGAGTTAATATCCTGTAACCTTTCAGCATACGATAAATGCCTATTAGATGTTGCTTTTATTCTCTTTGCGATCTTCATAACTAATTAGTGACAATCCAACCCACTCCACTTTTTTGGAGACAATGGGAATCCAAAGTATCTAATAGGAAAGCTATCAACTTTAGAACTTGTTTAATCCAAGATATCTTGCTTTATATCATCCACAGCACCTGCCACATAAAATATTACATTTATTAGAGTTTGCTTCTTGTCCAGTTACTATTAAAAAGTGATTCAAAGCCTCCTAATTCTTATGACTGATTGAATGTGCCCTTTACATAAAATCATCAAGTCATCAGCAAAAATTAAGTGTGTTAGCCTTTGGTATTTGCATATTGGATAAAATCGAAAATCAAGCAATTTTCTCATTTTAGCCAACATCCTTGATAGGTATCCCATGATCATAAAAACAAGAGGGAGATAGAGGATCTCCTTTGCCTCACCCCTTTCTTACCTTCGAAATAACTACATTCTTCACCATCAATTTTAATTGAGAAACTTGTAGTGGTTACACAAGCCATGATCAACTGTCTAAATTTTCATAAAAATTCAAAATTAATCAACATTTCCTTCAAACGTCCCAATGCACCATGTCATACGCCTTCCTCAAGACATATTCATGAGATATCTAGGAAAAGGTTTCCAACCATAGTGACCCGATAAGTCCTGGCACATCAATACATTCTGTATTAGTGGCCCATCTTTTATAAAAGCAGTTTGGTTATTATTGACAATGGATGGTAACAACTCCTTTAATCCATGACACAATATCTTGGATATACACTTATAAAGCACATTGCAGTAGGATATAGGCCTTGGCTAGCATACTCAGGACTCCATGTCTTAGGGATTAGAATAATTATAGTAGCATTAAATTGTTTTAATATTTTTCAGTCTTCAAAAATTCAAGAACAACATTTGTAACAACATCTTCTCTTATAATCTTCCATGCATCTCTGAAACAACCATCCCCAAAGTCATTTGGACCTGGACTCTTGTTTTTACTAATGCTAAACATAGTTTCTTTTTTTTCTGTTGGACTGGAGTGTTTGAGTAATTTATGTTGTTGTTACAAAGAGACAAGAGGTCCATTCCTCAAAAACTCAGTACATACCTTTCTCTTGTTACCCCCGGTTTCTCCAAACAACCTCTTACAATAATCCAGAAACACCTTAATCACATATTCATTGTCATGTTGTACTACACCTTTTTCAACTTTTGTATAAGTAATTGCTTGCATCAACTTTCATTATTTAGTAACTGAGAAGAAATATTCGGTATTGTCATCTCCTAACCTGAAACAGGTGCTTTACTTCTCTACATAAGGAATGATTCAGCTAACCAAGAGGATTTCTGAAACTTTCTTCTCATCTACATACTGTTATACAATACCATATTGTGGAAACTTATGGAGCTGTACCTGTGCTTGATTCGAATCCTCTCTCCTATTGTGCCTGCTAAAAATTTATTCTAAAATTTTATTTGTGTAAACCCTTCAACTGTTTCTTCAATGCACTTATTTTCCTGACAACCTGAAACAACTTGTGTCTATCAATATACAGCTTCTAACCTTCTTCAATTATACTAGTAAATTCAGGATGTAAACTCCAAATATTACACTACTTGAAAGCTACATTCGTCCTTGCTTTTCTCTGTACCATATCTGCTACCTATTGGGCAATGGTCACTTACTCCCTCAGGGTAAATATGGACCTTGCAACTAGGCATACTATCCAACCAATCACCATTAGCAAAATCCCAAACAATTCTTGAGTAAATCCTATTATTATCATGCTTATCTCTCTATGTGTATTAGCAACCAGAGTTTAGTAAATCATCCAAAGCACACTCATCCAAACAATTTTGAAAGTCCACCACCTCTTTTACTGTAACCGAATTCCCACCAATTCTATGATCTTGTTGTATAACTGCTTTAAAACCCCCCATTTTCACCAATGGTATATTACATGTTCCTCCTAGTTGTTGCAAGTAGTCCCAAAGAGGTATTCGTTCCTTTTGAGTATTAAAAGCATACACATAAGTGATCATAAACTGAACTTGCATACGTATATACTTGACAACACAAGTTATGGTTTATGCAATGCCACTCACCTTTACCACCTCATATAAATCGGCATTCCACACTATAATTCTACCACTATAATAGGATAAATGGTTACTACTATATTACCAATCAACAAATAAATTCTTCACAATGTTCTCCACCTTATTACTTTTTATTCTGGATTCCAGTAACCCAATCATACATATACCCTGTGAATTATAAAAAGACTTTACCTATTTCTACTTATTGAGATTATTAAGGCTTCTAGTATTTTAACTCATTAACTTAACCATTACCTCAGTGTCAATGATTTCAATATCCAGATTATTCTCATCCACCATATTAATGTTTGTTCCTCCTTTGTCAAGTCCTAATACTTGAAGCATGTTAGTTACTGGTACTACTGGTACCAAAATATAGTAAAAAAAAAAAAAACATTTGTTGTATTTAATTGAAATTTAAATGATTACAGAAAAAGATTGTGTACTTACGACAATTTTAAATAAAAATAAAATTAACAAAGTAAAGTAAAAAAAAAAAAATACACTTAAGCAGATGGACCAAAGCGGGTGAATGCAAGTAGGAAACAGAATAAGTCGAGAAGGAATGAATTTAAATTTTATGGTCTGCGAGCAAATCCGGCTCCGCCCCCCTAACATAGCAGCCCTAGAGAAAGGTGGTTACGGTCAAAACTATTTAAAAAATAATATTTTAATTTTATTGTACGTTTTTTGTTTGGCTTTCATTAACAATTTCAAATATTCTATCCTACTAATTTTTTGAGTATTCTACTGTGTTAATCAGAATTAGATTTTTCGAACAATGTTAATTATCTTATTTTTCTTTTTCATTGATACAATTCAGCTAACTTTGGTATATTTTTAATAGTAGTTACTTAAGAGTTTCAATATTATAATGTTTGATAAGCTATATAGAACAACAAGAAACATTTATATAATATATAGAATATTTAATAAATATGAGCCCATTAGAGTTGATGCATTCTGACTTGTTCATCATTACGTGAGATTATGATTATTGATCGATACTTTATTTTGAGATTTTATGATTTAAATTGTATTTTATTAATTTAAATAGATTTGTATAATTATTTGATGTCTGTCAAAAAGTTTAAGGTTGAAATTTAATAATTCGGTGATATTTTGACACGCTTGAAGCTCATATTGTAATTGAAATTTTTCTGATGTTATATGATGCATTATAATCACGAGATCAGACATTACTGATTGCGAAAGAGCGATGATAAATTGACTAGTCAAGTTTTTGTTTCTTAACACAACCTACTAATTACAAAAGTGAAAGTCCACATGTTGACTTAATGCAATTTGATTGAACCGCAAGGAGACGAAAGACAGACTATCAAGTAAAATTTTTTAAGGGAGGGGGAGGTTTCAATATGACCACGAGGTATATGAAATATGATTGAATTTCAAACTGAGAGTTTTACCATTTTTTACAAAGAAAAGATTGTTTGGATTATTTTAAGTATGCATCTCTACTCGAGCTTAAAATATCAATTCTCTAATTATTTTGGTAATACTAAATCTTGGTACTATTATTTATATTATCTTAAAAGTGTAAAAATCTTTATTAAAGTGATTTGAACTTTCTATTATTCGTTAAAAAGTCTTATAATAGAGAAAATTGTCTGACTGCCTAGGTTGCAGTGGTAAGAGTCGTTGCCAATGGGTTCCAGCTTCCAGAGTCTTCGAAAAGAAAGAGGTGTCTGAATAAAGAGAAGTGAAATCTTTTTAGTTTTTAAACTAACCTTCCCCGACTTGAAGTCAAGTGAGGAACTCTTTCTCTTAAACTTTCTATCATTCATTAAAAAGTTTTTGAATAGATAAAATCTTTTTTTTACATTTTTCTTTATAATTATGATATTATAATTTTATATTATTTTTAAAATTCAAAAATTCTAAGTAAAAAAAAAGGAATATAGTAGAAGTTATTATAAAAATACATGGAAAAGGCAGAGATCTACTAATTATTACTCCTTCAGAAACCAAATTGGAGCAAACAACGAGGTGTAGTACTTATATAATAAGAAACAAATTTTACTCTAGGAATAGTAGTCTAAAAAGACACGTAGTACTGGAAAATTATTGAACGTCTAAGTTGTAATTTGCTTACTTTTAATATTTATATTTTATTTTATTTAAACAAATTTACTAAAATATTATTATGTATAAAATTGTAAATAATATATGGAAGAATTATAAAAATCTTTGTTAATTGTTTCTTGGAGAAAAAAAATTGAACTTCTATATAAGAGGATTTTTCAACAATAATATAATAATATCTTCAATATATATATTAGAAAATTAAATTTTATTTTTATTTTAAAGGTCAAGTATACGATAAAAAATTAATAGATATTTAAGTATTTTAACTTTTTTTGTGAAAGAGGATGTTGGGCTAGCCTCCTCTCCTCTCCTATTATTTTTTTAGTTGTATTTCTCTGTTACTGCATAGTTATGTATTTTTTTTATTGACAACATACCACATTTATATTTAACTTTTTCTCTTTAAAATTATTATTATTATTATCTGATTCATTGTGTTCTTCTTTGTTTGACGTCGTGGGGATTATTCCGTCGTTAGAATTTTTTTTGTTGATCTTCTTTTCAAGTTTGTCCTTTTAATGTTTCTTTAGTTTTCCTCCAAATGGTTACTGTGTGTTTTTTAAATACTAGTTTAGTGAATACAATTTGCGCATGTTCTTATTTAATGAGTATATAATTTTAAAAAAATTATTATTATTCAATAGTAAATTTGAGAATCAAAAAATAAAATTTTGAAAAATATAAA
>JBDJHY010000007.1:2224065-2243804 GCA_039654485.1 Withania somnifera
TTGAATTCCTGGCTCCACCACTGGTTACACTTCAGATCATTCATACCCTCAAGATTAGCAAATTGTCTCTATATTTTCCCTTACTTCGAGTAAAATGTTCAAATTTAGTCCTTTACTTTTGAGTAGTGGTCTGAAATTACTTCAGGTTGGAGCTCCATTAGTGCCAAGAGCAAATATAATACCAATTCGACAACAACAAAGGTGGTCCAAAGTACAAAAGAAAAAGATAGTTTGGTATACAAAGCATCCCTTATTTATGCAAGAGCCAAGAAAGGGTCACACCCCCAAGAGAGTGCAATGCAGGTCAGTAACTATTTACAGCTCACGTGCATGCTGTGGCAGAGCTCTCAGGGTTTCAAAATATAAAAAGTAAATAGAGAGAAGTCAAAATGATTCACCATTTACATAAAAGTAAGTTTAACAATATATAAACTATGTAATTTTTCACCACCTGGCTCCTCCCTGCTCACGTAGAAACAACTTTTACCGTTACTCCGAAGCTCCCAAGATTGAAAAATTATGACATTTCTTGAATTGGATAACTAAAAAATACCTTGGAATTTCACAGCCATGTGGTTTCCACCTCCACTTTTCATAGTCAGAATCAGGTCGACCATTCTTAGTACAAGTCACAGCAGTAGTAAGATAAGGACAAGTTGAATGATAAAGAGGATAAGATTGGTCAAAAACCCATTTCCCAGAAGTTAAATCACATCTTCTCATAGCAGAATGTTGGCTATGAAACATAGAAATCTCGTCATCTCTCTCATCTAACCATGCAAGTTCTTCCAACTCATACTGTGATAATATCCCAGAGAATAAGCTCAAAACAAGAACAAGAAACAAGAAAGAGTGTAATAAAAATGAATTCTTAGCCATTAATGCAAAGTGTGAGAGTGATGTGAGAATAAATGAAAGAGGAAGAGTTGCTTTTTATGTATGGAGTTTTATTATTAGATTTCTTCGAAAAAAGTTAGACAAAATGAGTTCAATTTTCGCCATGACTGGCGGGGGAATGGCCCATATGCCCATGTGGTAAATTGGTAATCAACTTCTTTTTGTTTCACTCACTGTAGACATTAATGGTCAGGTAAGCCATATAAAACACACTTCTCATATTATTAATTTTTAAAATTATATTTATAATATTTTTTTTTAATATGTGAGACATACGAGAATCGCAATATATAACTCAAAAATTCTTCAGATACATACGAATAGCAGTAATAGATATATATGAATTCATGTTAAATCGTTTATATATATAATTAATTGGATATGCAATACATTATGTAGTCACGATACATGCGATATAGTTATGTATCACAACCCTTTGTATTTGTCACACCTAATAGAAATGATATATTCCGTAACTTTTTAAAAATAATAAAATAAAATATAATAAGAATATTTAATGATTATTTGTGCTTCAATTACCATAACAATATTTTATCGTTGTGAGTGTTCATTTCTTTGCTATTTTTCATTCATTTTTATTCTCATATTTCAATTGAAAACAATAATTGGTGGTAGGGAAAGAAAAAATGGAGAAAGGGATTATAAGTTGGGAAATTTAACATCTACCAACGTAACAAAAGTTCAAGTAGTCAACCAACTGAACTACTAAAATTTCTTTTATCTCCTATTAATTGATGTTTAGTATTAAATCTTAAAACATACTATAAAAATATTAATTAATATTTAGGTAAAATACAAAAAGAAAAAAATAATTATCTTTTTGATAAAAATAACAAATAAAAATATAAATTTATTTTTAAAATAATAAATAAGTAAAAATAATAAAGCGAGTACTCTTTCGACTCAACAATCTTCTTGTTATCGGTTTAATTATTAATGATTACCATTTTTCTAGAGTACAATCATTCAAATTATCAATGTTTATGTCAAAGTCCAAACATAAGCAAAGCTAGTCTATATGGTATGGTTTTACCGAACTCAATAATTTTAATAAAAATTATATATTTTTTTATATAAAAAATATTAAATAATATAAAAAGATTAAAATTTTAAAAGTATAAATTTTAAATTTTGACTTTAAATTTCACATAAATGATACCAATTAGAAAACTAGCACTTACTAGCAGATTTACACTTAGATATCATCTGATTTGTGAATAAGTTATACTTGGATTCTGAAGTAAATTATAATACAAAATTAAATCATAACGAGATTATTAGTAACTATATATTTATTGATGGATATTTGATTCTTAAATTAAAAATGGAATTGATATACGTAGCATAACATAAAATATATGTTTAGTTTTATAATAGATAAACTTGGATAAATATTTATTTACAAGTTTAGCATTGGTGTCCCTTTGGGATAGTCCAGCTAGATTGGAGAGCAGTTATCTGTACAGTAACCAGGGTTCGGTCTTCCTCAATGTCTTCTAGGTCAAGTCTGTTGCATAGGGCTTAGGCTAGTGCAGTTTATATGCATTTATGATTTGCAGGCTATTACACAATGGGGATTACCCAATGCACACAGGTGCTCAGCCCAAAAAGCTCACCTGAGGGGTGAAGCTGTGGCAAGGACTATAGCAGCTGCGATTTTCATGAGTTCCAAAAAAATAAATATAAATTAGTGTTGACATTAAAGGACTTTGCAAGAAATGACATCGGAGGACATTTTTGCTAGCTGCTTATTTTATTTTGAAATTGTTACTCTATATTGATTTGTTGTATAATTAATCTCAAAATTTCTTTATGTAAAAAATTCTGTCATTAAATAATCTCACATTTTATTTCAATAACTAATTTTAATCTCACATAATTGTCGATGTTATGAGTTTATGTACTTTTACTTATAATCTGATGATACAAAAAATTAGTTACACTAAGATTAATAAGTGAAATTATTAATATAAAACTATTAAACAAGTAACGTACTATTTATTATATATATTAAAATATATATTATGTAAAAATTAAGTTAAAACTTTTGGAGGGGCTGTTGGCCACTGTGAAAGGGCAATAGTGAAAAGGTAAAAAAGAGATATTATTAGCTTAGAGTTTGATTACACCGTAATTTGGGGGTTGTTGACCAATTAACGTTGTTATGGCCATATCATAAATTGTGATACGGTAATAAGTACTTTTTTATTCTTGATCAGTTAATAATTTTTTGTACGAATTTTCAGTATGAAACTTTTAATTAGTGAAGAATTATTTTCTGGTGCGAATCTAAATTTTTATCTGATCCCAAAATAAATAGGATAATTTACATATTTACTATATTTATATTTTATTGCACTATTAAAAAATATATTATTTTTTTAGGTGTGATGCCTAAAAGAATCAAGATACATATGGAGGGTCGTGATATATAATTTATGATACTTGAGATATGTATCATGACTCTCTATATGTATCTGGAGAATTTCTTGAGTTATGTCTCGCAACCCTCCATATGTATCTGGGGGGGTCTTGAGTTATTTATCTAGATATTCTATATATATTACGCATAGAAAAATAGTATAAAAAGTAATTTTAAAAACTAGCGATAATAAGAAACAATTAACTCTTATTATAATAATATATTATATATAATTTACCCGAATAAATATCAAAATTAAACATTTATTATTGCTTGCTTTTTCTTTTCTTTATCCCCTTTTCCTTTTGTTTCCATTGTCCTTTTTTACGCTTTTTTGCTTTTGTGACACTTTAAATATGTTTTCTTGATAAGCCTTCATAATCTATTTTCTCGCAAGAGATGATGAAAGAAATTCTAGAATAAATTGTTATTTGTATCTAGATAACCAATATATGAAAAGTTCTTAATCACATAATTATATAAAAAAAATAAAAAAATTACGAACAAAAAATTGAATTGAAGAATTAAAAAATATCAAAGAAATGTAAGTTTGTTATCCTATAAAATAGCAATAATAAAATTGAAAAATTTACATAAATGTCAACCTTTTGTTAGCTAATTACACTCTCTACTCATTTTTTTTTCTAGTTACATAAACTATCAATTTTTCAGCTGATGGTACATTTAATTAAACTAAATACATTATAAGTTTTGATACATACAAAAAAGGTAGGAGTTTAAATAAGGCCGAAACAAAAATCTCCATAAATTAAACGCATTTAAAGTTGTAATTATTTAGGGGATTAAAAGATTGTTCTTCAAGTTTTAATTCTACTCATATCCGAAATTCTTTTTTCTTCTCCTCCTTTTTTTTAATTAATTGAGTGATTTTATTGCTTCTCTGAGTAAGTCCTACAGTATACAATGAATCACCCTATCATTCTCCTGAAATCAGCATTTCATCTTCTGAGTATGGAGACACGGATGGATCCCCTCCATCTTTATCGAAATTGAAAAGAGAAAATTGTTGTTGTGTGCTAATAGGTGATTGAGGGAAAAAAAAGAAGAGAAAAAGTATTGAGAATATAATGGAATTGGTTGAAGGTTACTGGAAACAAAAATGGTAAAATGGGAGGTTGCAGTGGTTCTAAATTGGGAGATCTAAAAATAAAAAATGAATTGTTTCCTGTGAAATTGGTATGTGCAAGTGGTGTTGGTGTAAGAAAAAAAAAAGCTTGAGGAAGTTGGGTGAAATTGAGTTGCTATAGGAAATAGTATTTTTGGTATTTGGTTTTTGTTCAAAAATGACATCCATGAATCACTTTTTACGATGAATCTCTTTTTTGTGCAAAATTGATAAAACTCCATCTACTCTTTGAAATGCATATTCAGAAGAAAAATACGAATTTTATGCTTCATCTATATTGTTAATATTACATTATAACTTTGTATAATAAAAAATTCTTCATTATCTTGATATATTGTAATTACTTTAATATTTTCCTTCGTTTTGGGATTTTATATAATGTATCATAAGTTATTATAAAATGTATCATATGTACTATTCTTATGTAATGTATCACAAGTACTATTGTTAGTGATATGTTGTAATTTATATAATAAAAGTTCTTCATTACCTTGATACATTGTACTTAGTTTGATACTTTCCTTCATTTTGGGATTTTATTTTTTAGATGATAAATTTAATTGATGATTCATTTTTTTTTACTTTTAAAATGATACATTAAGATATTGTATTTTAATGATATATTGATAAAAGTTTATGTAATACCGTTTACCTAATGTCCCTGATACATTGTTATAATAATTTTTAAAATTGTAAATTATTTCTTGGTACATTACATAACAATAATACATGTGATGCATTTTGTAATAACTTATGATACATTATATAACAACGAGTAATTTGTTCGCAAAACCACCGAAGAAAGATGCTTGATGTGTTTTAACTAAAAATCATTCACCAATACTTGTTTAATAGTGATGAAGATAAAAAAAAAAAACTAGTTAAGAAAAATAAAAAAGTGGAAGAAAAATACGAATTTGAGTTGAAAATTATTTGAATATTTTGAAAAAAGTGATGAAAATCAAAATTAAAAGCTAATTGAATCACGTTTGAGCAATTACCTTGAAGTTTGCAATCTCAAAATCTAACATAGTGTGATATTAGACAGGTTTAGAGGAAGAGAATTTGATGAAAATCTCAAAATTGAATATGACTTCATATTAGACGGATTTAGGGGAGAGAATATGATGGAAAGACTTGGTAAAGTATTAAATAGGAAAGAGATAGAAAGGGGTATTAAAGGTAATTAAGTGTAAATATGAATATAAGTAATAATAACACATACAATATTGACTCATTTAAGTAATTTCACCATAAAATAACATACTATATAATTCTTTAAGCTAATCTAAAAAAAGTAATATGTACGTAGCCTTATTCCAACTTTATTACATATTAATAATTATAACTTGACAAGATCATCAATTGAAAAAATATTAATATTTTTTTAAATTTATGCGCATCTAAATTAATTTCTTGAACTATATTTATGAGTATAGTTGTCATACATAAGTTTTGATTAATGACCTCATATATATATATATACCACCTTTCTAGATGTCATTAATATATCTATTAACAGTACGACTTATAAAAGTTTTTATGTATTAGTTATTTCACACTATATTTTTCTCTTGTAGTTTAATAAATGTATCAGATAAAATTTTATCTCGTAATAGAATATTTTCTTTATTTGAAATTTAATATTCTTTTTATTTCAATATATTATCTTATTTATGTTTTTATTTTTTAATTAACAACTCTCGAATTTCAAGATTCCAGTTATATATTTATATTCACAAGATTGAAAAATATTTTAACACATTAAATATAGCTTAATTAACAATAAAATCCAAAAATATTCTTATGGTTGAACCATTGTCCACGCTTTGCTTCACCGGTTTTGCCCACGGTTTTTGAATGAACCGGACGGTTTACTTCACCCTTAAACCCTGTCCAAGATTTTACTTTTTCTCAACAACACAGCAACATAAACACGACACTGCCCACAAATATTTACAGCAATTTTGATCGAAACCCAAAAAAAGAGTAATGTCAGAGAGCAGATTAATTTCACTTTTAAGAAAAAACAAAGATTTGGGTGTCAAGATTTCATCAAATCTTGGAAGATGGGGTTTTACAGCAACCAAGATTTCTAATGAAGCTTCATTTGAGACATTGAATCAGTATAGGCTCTTATCTACTATCCCAAAGCTTGCTCCTTTAAGCAGAAATTTCATTAGAAGAAGCTTTGTTAACTGTGGTTTAAGATCCTTTCAACAACTTAATCACAAGGTTGGATTTTGAGCTCTTATTTGTTGGAAAGTTGTCACTTTTTTACTGGATGTTTGTGCTGAGCATTTACTTATTGGTGGTATTAGCACTATTCTCCTAGTTTGTTGTTTTTCGGGTATTATCTGTGTTTTTTGTGCTTAGAATATCACATTGTTTCATTGTTGTCATAATGTTCATTCCTAATCCTGCTCTTGTTTCTGTATTCCCTTTTTCAAGCTGCTTGTATATGCTTCTATTGGAAACAACCTCTCTATCTCTACGAGGTACACGTAAGTTCTGCGTACACTTTACCCTCCAGATACCACTTGTTGGATTACAGTGGGTATGTTGTTATTGTGATGAGCATCCGTATTCTTAGTTTAAAATGATTTGTTCAGTGGGCTAGTTTTACAGCAACCAAAATTTCAATGAAGCTTCACTTTTGATATTGAATCGGTACAGGCTCATCTTCTTCCCCAAAGCTTGCTCCTCTAGCAGCAACTGCATTATAAGTACCTTTGTTAACTATGGTTTAAGATCTTTTCGTCACTTTAATCACAAGGTTGGTTTTTGAGTTCTTATTTGCTAGAAAGTTGTCCCTTTTATTTTGTATATTTGTGTTGAGCATTCTTGGATTATGCCACCTTTTTTTCGTTAATTGGACATTATTTGTTCGATGGGTTTTATAATTTATTGATCTTTGTAGTTCATGTAATGGATTATGGACTAGTTAATTGTTGTTGGGGTCTTCTATTTTGGGTTAACCAACTTGTATTGAACTATACTTCTTTTAAGTGTGTCTGTGTGTGTGGCGGGGGGGGATGTGGATGGAATAAGCAAGGATATACCATGTGATTATTTTATCCCACTTTCTATATGGCACAGTAATCCCACCATTTTAATATAAATGGTGGGATAAAATAATCCTGATATTATGTGTTCTTGTCTTGGTGGATAGAGTTACACGATACATGCCGGTCAGTGAAAGGTGGTAGGTCTCCCGGAGAAATAGTTGAGGTGCGCACAAACTGGCTTGAATTCCATGGTTTTTTTAAAAAAAAGAAAACTCGAGATTAGCTAATACCCAAATCAAACATCGAAAAAAGTTAATTCGAAATTTTATCTGAGGATTAGTATCCTTATCCCACATACCTAACGACCCCTTAGTTTTTTCTATTTGTAGATTAGCTATTGCTGTGATCTTTTGTCTAGTTATTGCTTTGATGTTTTACAAATTTTGCTGCTCTTACACAACAACTAACAGCTAATGCAATATAACTTATTCTTTGTTCATCTTTCTTCTCCCAAAATGCTCCAATTTAGAAATGCAATTTTGATATGGTAAGTTAGTGGCAGGGGTTCATGCGTTGAATAGGTGTATGAATATGCAAGTAAGAACTTTGGAAGTGCTTACGTCATATTGCTTACTGGTTATGCCTGTCTTCGTTTTTGATAAACATGGTGTCCGGGCCAACTTTCGTGCACTATGACTAAATTCTTGGGATACCCATCCGCCTCCCACAAGCAATAGGTACAAGGTAATTGTATTCACCAAGGTTAGGACGGACAGGAAGAATCACACAGTGTTTTTCGTCTCTGCTGGGGTTTGAGCCTGAAACCTCAGGTTCTCAACCCACTTCATTGGTTTGACTTCTTTCAACAACATTGTTGATAGATTCCAAAGTTATCAACTTAAAAAGTTTTGGCAACTAATAAAATGTAAAAGTAAACCTAAGGTAAGCTACAACTATCTGACGTTTTCAGTCATTAGATGCTACCATATTTCTAAATCAATAAATCAGTTATCAGATAACAACAACTACAACATACCCAGTTCTTAGATGATTCTGAAATAAATTCATGACTAGGTTAGATTGCTTTACCCTAGATAGCTTACGAAACAATGTCTCACCTAAGCCGCTGAGCAGTGACATAGTCTGTTGCGGTAAATGAATGTCAAAATGCCAGATTTATGCGAGTATCATATGTCAATCTCACTCCTTTCCGGGTCATAAAAGAAGAAAATAGATAACCAAGATTGTATCATGAAATAATTTGAAGTTGCTCCTTGTAAGACATTGAGATCTTGTAAGACGACGCGATGTAATAGAATATTCAAAGCGAAATTGTGTTCCCTTCATCACAGTCTGGATTCAGTGTGCATGATGATTCAGACCCAATAGAAACAATATGGCGGAATGTGCATCTCATGCAACTCTGGTATTACAATCTCTACTATCTTCAACCATGAGATAAAGAAATATATTAGACAGATTAACAATCGTTTAGAACAATAGATGCTCACAATATTGATGCTAATTGTTCCAACAATTCTAAACCAAAGCAAGCATATCCACCTGCCAAAGTCCAAGATAAAGCAATCGAAAATGTAATAATAGAAATAGACTTACTTTGTATCCATGCTTTTCTGATAGTTGAGTGAGAACGTTCTCACACTTGTCAGATATATCAGTTGAGAAGACATCATTAAACCACTACAAGAGGAAGCTGCCATGAGATTATCAAAAGAAATAGTGGTTATAACAAAAAGCTATTTCAGTAAACAAGAGTGTAGTCACCTCTGGATATTTTCCAAGGCGCAGTGATTGCAGAAATTGCATGCTCTCTTGTGAAGGGAAATTAGGTACACTAGGGAGGGACTGAAAGAAATAGCGAGAGATGATTAAATTACAGAAACAGAACTTCTGATCCACAATGATATCCAAAATCAATAAGATGAATGTGATATGCTTAATTAGTTCAGAGTCTGTTGGTGAGATTAAAACTAAGACCATAGTTTTTAGATGTTCGAAACATGTACATGATGTTTCAGGTTATCCTGTTTACTAGAAAGGCACGCTTAAAATGTAAGACAATGAAGAAAAAGGAAGAGAGCAGAACAGTCAAGAAAATACTAAGTTTAAGAATAGAGCTGATTTTTAAGCATTCTTTGGTGGTTATCGGTTTCAAGGAGATTCTATCAGCAGGAGAGGATGCCAAAATTGCTGTGTTCCCAAGGGTGTGGCCTAGTGGGCTAAAGAACCAGGAGGCCAAAGGTCTTAGATTCCAAAACCAGCAGAGATAAAAAACACTAGGTGTTTCTTTCCATCTGTTTTAGCCTTGGTGGACAGAGTTACATGGTACTTGTTGCTGGTGGGAGGAGACAGGTATCCGTGGATTTAGTCGAGGTGCACGAAAGTTGGCCCGGACACCACGGTCGTAAAAAAAAATTGCTGCATACCTGATGAAGTAATGGATATGAACAAAACATACTGCCATTCCTTAGTGTAACTTGGATCCTAAATTTATCTAAAACAAAAATGAGACCACTAAAGCTATTATAGCAAGAACTTGTTGAGAGGAACAGGTAAAGTACAAGTTTCAAAAGAAAAAAGGACATGTAAAATACATTAACAAGTCCAGGAAGACTTATCATGACATAGTTCCCTGGCATACTTGACTAAACAAGACTAAATCAATCCTTTAGGAGGGAAGGTTACTCTGTACTAGCATTTTCTCCAGATCATTTGGATATCAAAATCCTCCTACTTATTTGATTTTATGGGAAAAGAAATTAAGATTTCCGTATCTTCTTGAGAAAATTTAGCTGCATTTTTGAGATTACACTTAAAGGAATCCTTCACACCCTCATGGCAGCGTCAAGCTGAGTGTTTTTTTCCCATGGGAACAGAGGTTGCTAGATGCTAGAGCAGCAACCATGACATTGCGATTGGGAGTTCGTGTCATTACAGAATGAAGTGGAAAAGGACAACCGTTGATTTCTGAGGAGGAGGTTTTGGGGAATCAGGTTGACCTTACTAAATCTTAAAACTGTTCATTTCCTCTGTGTGCGCGTAAGCTGCATAATCAAGTTGTTTATGATGATACTCCAGTGATTTGTTGACAGTATAGTGCTTTAGTTGGACAGATTCTTAGAGCTAGTTGTGCACGTTACCCAACTGTCTTTGAAGTTTGAGCTTATTCAGTTCTAATTTTATTGGAAAACCAACCATCCAAATGACATAATTATACCTGTACTTTCCATATGGAGCCTTACGCTAAGAGTTTCTGATTTACCCAACTGGAATCCCTTAGGTCCCTTTTCTCCTTGTCTGAACTTTCTTCATTCACATTCGTGCCCTTCATGATAATTTGAGAAATTGGTTAAATCACAGTTCCAGAAATTGTTGCTAAAAATCTAATCGTGGAGATAAATGCGGCTCCCCTTGAAATCATGTAGTAAGTGGATACCGAACTTATCTAAATCCATGTGCTACATTCAAAACCATTCTATTGGCATGAAAAATACTATTATGACAAATGGTTACCTAAGAAAATTTCAACTGACTTGCACCTAATCGGGAGCAAAAAGATGAATCACCATGTACCAGCAGCTCCTACCAGGTCAAACTGACTGAGCCTGCTGCTGTGCAATCTGATTGTCCAATGTCTTGTCAATCTCACGCTAATATCAAGACATAGTTAAACACTTGTTTAGCAGCTATCAGAATTAGGCATAGAACACAATGTCCATGCCTTAGTGGTTATAGTACTGCTAATTAGCAATTAACAGTCAGGCACTTGATGGGATTACTGGTCCTTGGACAAGATTAACTATTAGCAGAAGACTCAATACAGATAGGTCTGAATGTGGCATACAGTCGTAACATTCCAGAATGCATATTTAGTTCTTTTATGTGGTTTGACAAGATGGTTGATTAATCATTCCACATCCTTATTCATTGCTCTATCATTCTCATTTCCTTTCCTCAAAAAATAAGATTCTTTTCATTCCACATCCTTATTCATTGCACTATCATTCTCATTTCCTTTCCTCAAAAATAAGATTCTTTTAGTTTGTCCTTTACCATCAGCAAGCAGATTTATGAGAGGAAATGAGGCCAGCTAATTCCAACATTTAATTTATTTGGTTAGCACGAATGATAATCGGATATCAAATATCTAAGAGAAAGCATATTCTCAATATTCAAACCCATGAAAACTTACAAGTATGGTGTCCTCAACTGTTGTGGCGATTGGGCCAATAATTTCTGCCGTTCCATCATCACATAATGATCTGAATAAGTAAAAAAGAGGCTATAGTGAATCTGTCCCACCCTGAAAGATAATTTTCTCCGTTAACATGAAAAGAAGTACCATTTGGAACACCATGAATATTGAATGTGTATGCACCCAAAACTGACTTAATGATAAGAAGGTACAAGAGATAATCGGTTTGATGCAATTAAATTGACTAAAGCAATGCATAAGTGGAAATCACTAATCAATTTACCAGATTCAATAATCTCTCCAAGTTACGAAAATCAATATGGATTCGACGTATCATTGAACATTGTTTGGCTATTCATTTATTTTCTGATAACTTTGGGGGCATTTTTCCTGTGTCAAATTGTGGACTTAGCCCTATAAGCATCACAATCAGTCACAGTTTATGGAACTTCATTAAGTTTGGAATTCTTGCAATCAACCAACAGTAATTTAAAGCTCCATCCTTGACATTGATCTCCAATGTTATTGATAAAGGTATATACATCCATATTATCTTTGTATAATTTGGACTAAAAATCTGTAACCTGATCATAATACCATATTTGGTACTGGAATGATGTTATTATGGAAAAAGTGTGAACATTGTCTTGACTCATACAAAGATCTGTTGAGACAATCAGAATCCAACTCGGGATGGTCTATCATCACTACACATAAAAGGTTGATGTAGGTCCCAGACTAATGTATACACATGCATTTATGAACCACAAGCTCCTGAATGAAGATACAGAATAAATGTCAGAAAAATTAACAGTTAATGAAAGAGGAACAAGAATATGGCTGTTCAGATGGAAGATCTATTAAGGAGAAAAGCATATCATAAAGCACATGTACAACTGTAGGATGAGCTCACCCGTTGATGTCAGTTAGGCCATATGTTGACTTCAATCCCACAACACCACAAAGGGAAGAAGGAATCCGAACTGAATCTGCCCTTACACATTAAAAAAGCATCAATTAGTACTGTTCCGTGAAGATTGACTAAGTGGATTCTTCTGTGTGACATTGTGTAGGTGTACAACCTCCTCCATCCCTCCCCAAAGCACCAGAGCACAGTCCTGAAGCCACAATAGCTGCAGGACCAGAGGAAGAACCTCTTGTGTATCTATCTGGATCATGTGGATTTTGTGTAGTCCTGTCGCAAAAAGATTTTTACCTCAAAAGTTATTGGGTAGAGAAGAAAAAGTAGTTCGCAACAACTAATAAACCACTCTAGAGTATTCCACCTCAGAAAATAAACAATGTAGGAAGCAATTGTAAGAGGCCACTGTATAGTAAGCCTGTACATGCTAATGTTACATTTAAAACAGAAAGGAAATGTTTGAGGATTTCCTTAGGAAGGGTTAAATGCAGATTAACATTTCATGTACACAAAGCTTTTCTACGAAAAATATGTCACACATACCCATAGTTTGGGTTATTTCCAGTAGTGCCCAAGCCCAGGTCATGCATGTTTGCCTTTCCAACCAAAACTACACAACTTCGTAATCTTGAAACAGAAAGAGCATCCTTCTTTACCTCACGAACCTCATGCATCCATGTAGTTGCTCCTTTTGCACCATTGGGTGCGTTTATGTCTGTTTTCTGTCCATATATTTTCATTGTGGCAGCCAAGAAGGGTATATCTGTTCCCCAGATGCTCCAATTTAGAATTGCAATTTTGATATGCTAAGTTTAAGGCAGGTGTTTATCTGTTGAATAGGTGTATGAATATGCAAGTTAGAGATTTAAAAGTGCTTAAGTCAGACTTCTTTCCCTTTCTGTCTGTTTCGCTGTTCATATATTTATATTGTAGTAGCCAACAAGGTATATGTACTGATTTCAGGGTGTGCATAGAACGTCTTTCAGAAATATTTCCACTGTGGCAGCTTCGGCTGCTGTAAACAAAGAGGAATTGAAGTTCCTTGTAACTGCTGGACCTCATGCCCGGAAAATGGTTGGCATATGGCTTTTTGGATCTGCTGCTTGGGTCTTCAGTATGGTTGTGCTGGGTGGTGTCACACGGCTGACACGTTCTGGTCTATCAATGACAGACTGGAAATTCACTGGGAGCCTTCCTCCTCTAACTGATGAAGATTGGTTGGTTGAATTTGAGAAGTACAAGCAATCCCCGGAATACAAGCGGTTAGTGCAAACGGCAGTATGTGCTGAGTGCACTTCACTTACTCTAATCTTAGTGCTTGGATGCTAACACATCCGTTTAGTAGCTAGTAAAGAAGCGACTTATTAATGTATTAATTCCAGCATAAGTTATACAATATTTGGTAGCTAGTTAGGAAGTAAGTTACATATGTATAAAATTATTGCAATGTTTGGTTTGCAATTTAGAAACTCGCTCAACTAATACATGTATAAATTATGAGGAAATTGATGTATTATTTTATGCAGGGTAGAAGATGGAATAACTAATACCCGTATGACTAATACCTGTGTAACTAATACTTGCATGATTCTAACTAGCCACCAAACGACCTTAAGAAGTAGTAGTTTTTTTTTGGCTTCATGAAATTACTTTTGTTGTTGGCCGTTGAAAACAGATATGCACTGGAGGATCACTCCATATTGAAATTTTTTATTATGATTTATGAAGATTTTTGTTGAGTCTTATTTCTGGAATTTTTGTTGCTGGGTTGCCTAGTGATTTGACTTAAATTTTAATCCTCACAGTGTGAACAAGGGGATGAACATTGAGGATTTCAAGTTCATATATTGGATGGAATATGCACATAGAATGTGGGGAAGGGCCCTTGGTATAATGTTTGCGCTCCCATTCTCATATTTTCTCCGTAAGGGATACATAACAGTCAGACTTGGACTAAGACTCTCTGGACTTTTTGCTCTTGGTGCTGGACAAGGGTTCATAGGTTGGTGGATGGTGAAAAGTGGTTTAGAGGTACCAAGCAATTCATTTAGTTTATGCGGCTGCGGAACTCATATAAGACACATCATTCTTTAGGGTTTGATTAATTCATTTTTTGCCACAGGAGCCACCATCCGAGTATGTTGAACCAAGAGTAAGCCCCTACCGTCTTGCAGCTCATCTTACCTCTGCATTTGCTATTTATTGTGGACTCTTCTGGACGGCTCTTTCTGTTGTTATGCCTGAACCTCCTGCTGAAGCACTTTCCTGTGTTCGTGGGGCTGCAAAAGTTAAGCGGCTTGCACTTCCTGTGGGTATCCTTGTTGGAATTACTGCTGTCTCTGGAGCTTTTGTTGCTGGAAATGACGCTGTATGTAACTAATATCCTCCACATTGTAGTTTTATGCTTGCACAGGTTAAGTAGTTGATGGTTTGTTATGGGATTGTAGAGACAACACAGAAAAAGCAAGCTCTCTTGTTCTTTCATGTATGCAGTGTTTACAGTATTCTCTTAATAAGTTTGGTTAAAGGGAAGTAATCATCTGAATATTGGCTGAAAATTTACTTCAGGGCCGGGCATTCAATACTTTTCCGAAGATGGGGGATACATGGATTCCAGATGATATCTTTAGTATGAAACCTCTTATCCGCAACTTCTTTGAGAATACTTCAACAGTTCAGGTAAACTACTTTTGTTTCTGGACTTTCCAGTTTGTCTACTTCCGAAAGATCAGATATTTTTGCATGAAATTTTACTCCATATTTAGCATCATGAAGAGGAATTGGTAGGAGAGTGGTTATTGAGGTAATTGTGTATGTTTCTGTTGATAAAGAGCTGTTTAAAAAAAAGAAAAAAGAAAGATCCTGTTGACTAAGAGAATTGCTGAGATCCTCTTATACAAGCTTGACTTCTTTTTTTCTTACAACAACAACAAGGACGTACCCAGTGAAATGCCACAAGTGAATAACGGAATAAGAGGAGGTTAGTGATGGAAAAAGATTAGTTAAAACCTCTGCTCTTTTTGCATTGGCAGTTCACTGATTTCCCTTGCACCATAATGGGATTTTCATGAGCCTGCAATTTGAAGAAGAAGATGATAATCTCACCATGACAAAAAATGAACCAGATCAAGTACATTTCAAAAGATAACAAAGAGAATATTATACGACCATTAAAAATGTAGATATACAAGAAGCCATTAAATTGTCTTGTCAAGAAAAGAAGAATGAATATGACCTGCAGTTTTTAGTTAATTATAAAAAATGTGATGGAAGAACAGTAATCTATAAATTACCATACTTAATGGTAAGATGCAAAATAATTTCCATTTCTACAACTCAATCTTGATCACATTAAGGAAGCAAGATCCTTATATCAGTTCTTAGTAGGTCAAGATTCAATAATTCAACAGTAACTTAGTAAACAAGCTTCAGCTTAAAAATGTAAAGAAAATAAACCTTTTGCCGAACTCAACCAACAAAGATCAGCTCATGAGGTGAGAATTGCCCAAAACCATAAGGAAAAAATGACCCATTGAATCAATTGATGTCGTGCAATCAATACTTCCCCCTGGCTAGACGTCTGAGATGGACAGTATGATATGCAACCCAACACTAGGTCACCAAAAATGGAGATAGTTTTGAATCAATTACTATGATTATAAAATGGACCTTGGCCTGATACAATCCTAAAAAATAGCTCAAGAGGTGAAGATTGTCAAAACCATACAAAGAGACTACAACTTCACCATATAAGGAATGCTTTAGCAACCATATCCTCAAAACTGGATAACTAGAACATGGATAATATAGCATGGAGGTCCAATAATGAAAAACACATAAACAATAATAGCTATGTCTTTGATGCAATGAAAAGATTGAAAAACACATAAACAATAATAGCTATGTCTTTGATGCAATGAAAAGATTGATGGTCTAACTCAACTCGAAGGCTAGCTCATGAAGTAAGAATTTCGCTAGAATTTCGCTTAACTATTTAAGGAGACATGGACCATTGAGTTAACCAATATGGGATACTCTAACAAAGATAATCTTACTGGTCATTTATCAAAATATAAAAGAATTGTACAAGCTTATCAAGAGAAGACCAATCCTTTCTATGTGATCTTCTCTATGAAAAAATTGTGGTATGCTGACCTTTCCCCTTCCTCATGGAGGTGGTTTCCAAGGGACACTGGTGGAGCCAGGAATTTAGCGAAAGGTGTGCAAATTTTTTTTTTAATTGTGCTAAGGGTGTCCAAAATTAAATTTACACCCATAATAGCTAATATTTAGCCTCTATATTCCGCATAATATTCTGACAAAAGGTGTGCACCTGGCCACCCTGTTCGCCGAAGATGATTCCACCACTGCCAAGGGGACCCTGGGGTCAGGCTAATCAAAAGATATAAATTTTATTTTTATCAGAAAAAAGGGTGGCAAGGCTGTATGTTTCTTTGGATGGAATTACTCTGGTGCATTCAATTTCTTTTTGTGAAAGGGCAGCACTGGATGTGCTTCAATTTTCCTTATTGAGTTTTTGCATGTGAATTGTGATTAACCTCTTCTATTACAAACAGAGTCTGTATGAGAAATTCAATCCAACTTCATTGAGACTACATTGACAGTTCAAGTTGACTTTTGTTTTTGAACTATCTGGGTTGTTCAATTTGAAGAGATAAGATATTTAGTCCAATAAATGATATCTACCTCCATATTTAGTGCCATGAAGAAGTGGTGGCGGAAAAGAGTTGTAACGAGGTCATTCTTGTGATTTCCCTAAAATTTTGTGCATGTTGCTGTTGATAGAAAAATTCCGATATCTTTTATACAAGCTTAATTTCTTTTATTCCTCCTGCTAATGATGATTCATGAAGACACTTAAGCTCAATAAAAGAAATTTAACAAAGTATCTAATTTAAATGGTCCTTAGATTTGGATTACGCTGCTTTGAGAATGTTATGCTGTTGCACGCAAGCTTGACTTGTTATCTCTCATTGGCACAACCGTGAACCATGAGATAGGACAATATAGCAACCGGCAGAACTATGATTTTAGAATGTCAGGTTAAGCATTTGTTTCTAGACACATGTTCTTTATGATGAATTTCATTCTTGTCTTTTGCAGCTTGATCATCGTATGCTTGCCACTGCTACTTTAGCTGCAATAGGCGGATTATGGTTGTCAACCAGAAAGCTGGATATGCATCCTGCAGTACGACATTTAATTGGAAGCACCTTGGGCATGGCTGCTCTGCAGGTACTACTCTTCATGCATTGTCAAAAATCTTCTGTGAACGACTCTTTTTTTTCTTCAAGTTCTTTGATGGTTGAATCATTTTGATTTTAAATGCAGGTTACATTGGGCATATCTACCCTTCTTTCCTATGTCCCAGTTTCTCTAGGAACTGCTCATCAAGCAGGAGCATTGACTCTTTTAACATTCATGCTCCTGCTCAATCACACTGTGCGGCGACCTTCTCCATCACTTCTGAAGACATTACCTTCAGTCGCGAAAATGGTCTGATGACATTGATACAAGCTAGCAGCTCCTCCTCTTCCTCCTCCTAATTACTCCTTACAGAGCATTGACGTTGTTAGGCATTTTAAATTATACCATTTATGATCCTTGAACTCGCAGAGTTAAAAAAGAAGTGCATTTTTTTTCGCCCCTCCTGCTCCTGTTCTCATATGTTGGGAAATGTGGAATGATTGATCTTGTAAAGAACCTATAATCTTGTATTTTTGTCTATCCTCGTTCAATGAGTCTTCAGTAAATCAACTTCAACAGTAGGGAAAGGAAAATTCCTCCTTTTTGGACAAGTACTACTACAGTTGTTTAGAGTTTTCTGTTTTAAATTTATTTTTGCCTTCACTTGGAGCTTCCACCATTTTCACTCCCTTGGTGACTTGAACCGACATCTTAGGAGTGAAGTTAGAGGATGCGTATCATCAAACAGAATTTTAATACATGTATTAAAATTTAAAATAGAATTGCACAGCTTATATACATGTAATATTCAAGTAGAATTCTAATTTATGAGGCTGATATTGTAGGTGAATTCCATCGAACTCCTTACCCGAAACAAAAATCTCTGTAACAACTCATTAATCATTCTAAAACATTGACCAAGCATTCAGAAATAGGCATAATTGACCAACTTTATGTAACTGTGCTAGAATGTACTATAATTTATATTGCTTCTTTAAAAGTCATGTAAATATAATTTTAATAAAAATACCTTTTCAAATAACATTAGACCCAGATCTAATATTTGCTTATATATTTTTGCGTTGTTGCATCATATCATTTTAAGTATGTTTGTGTAATTGGTTTGAGGATGGAAAGGAAAGAATTGCCATTCTAGAAGATTTTTGGTTATTTAAGGCTTAAGTTGAAAAATAGTTGACTTTAACCAACATTTGGAATTTGTAGTCTCAGATTAGAAATTCGTTAGTTCTATTATCTTCGGAAGGTGGAATTTGGTCTACGAGGACCTTTGGAATCAGTTTTAGCCTTTTTGTATTGAATTTAGGCAATTTGACGGAATGTTTTGGAAGTTTAAGCTTTGAGTTTGACCTGGGTCAATTTTTAAGTTAGAGTGCTCAGATTCGAAATTTGATGATTCCGTTGGTTTCGAAAGGTGATTTTTGGCATAGGAAGAGGTTTCATATAGTTTTTGGGGGTTCCGAGGGTATTTTGACCGTTTTAGTCAAAGTTTGTTTAATTTGGTCCTTAACGGATATCGGTTCAAGTAGACCTTGAATTCGTGTTTTGGTGGTTTCGTTGAGTTTGGAATGAAGAATTTAATATGGTTGCAGATCTGGTTTGTGTACACGGAATTTTGAATGAATTTTGAGGGACCATTTCGATAAATTTTGATCAAGTGTTGCTACTGGCGACTCGTTGTTGGTGCAACCCAGTGTTGTTCTTCACGTTCGCAACCTCATGACTGCGTTCGTGAAGAGTCACTGCTTTTGTTCATCGCAATCATGACTAAGGGTCGTATTCACGAAGGTTGGATTTTTCTGCATCACGTTTGCGACCAAGGGCTCGTGTTCACGAAGGGTTGAGTGTGGATGGATCTGGGTTGGCTCATTGCGATAGCA
>JBDJHY010000007.1:2250579-2262888 GCA_039654485.1 Withania somnifera
AAATCATCCCATAACTCTTTGATTTTCATATAATTCTTTGTTAATTGAATAGACATTGCTTCTGAGATCATTAATTCATCATAATTCCAACGTTATATTCGTAAAGATTGAATTTTTTACCCCTTTTAGGGTTAAATCTGTCCGGGCTAATTTAAAGCCCTTTCCGCGTTCACATTATGCTCAATTTTGGACCATGAATTCCTGACAATGTTGAAAACCTCGTGGTGAAATATTTGCGATTTCGGCAAGCGGGCCCTGTAAGCCTGTTATAGGCTCTATTTTAGGCCCAGTTTAGAATTTAGTATAAGATACACCATTAGACTCGTATTGACATATAGAATTCATTGACTCAAGTTTCAGATTATTTGGAGACCATTTGGCATCAGTTGAAGCATGATTCGTGATTTTTGCAGTGCTTTATCGTCGGATGACAGGTAGGCTCCGTGGGGCTATCTCTGGGCTTATAGCTTTAATAACTATACTAAATAGCATCGGTGGGTTGGGTAGCTAGGTTTTATAGTAACCCTGTACCATTCTTTCGTCCGTTCTATATTAATATTGATATTTTGGCACCTGAGTGATATGTTGGTACGGGCACCGAAAAAGTATCTTTTTATTAATAAATGTTGGCACTTGAGTCCGACCCAGAATCGGCAGTAAGTACAGCGCTGGGACTTGAGATCGTCGTCGTACAGCAATGAGTATAACTTTTTGACACACATGGTCTAGCGGTTGTGGAAACATGATGATACTAATTATTGAGGACCATAGGTGATACTACCATATACATCGGTGTTAAATGCCCTGACTTGCTAAGTACGACTAGCATATATTACTGATATGATATGATTGATATAAGGCACTATGTGCCGACGGGATAACACTGATATGAGACACTAGATATTGTGGGGCATTATATGCCAATTGTGATTCAATGCGGTTTTTAAATTGGGTTGTAAGGTTCTGATAACGATCATGCGTATGCTAGTTTTCTGCACTTGTTTTCTTCAGTGTGCTCATTGGTCGGAATGGGGGGCCTATGGGTGAGCATGTGTTCTGTGTACACTGTGCTTCTTTCTGGGGGACTTGTCAACATTTAATTGCTTTACTTTATTATTCGTGTTACTGCTTAGTTGTCCTTATTGGTTACTTGTTGTTTCATGTTATGTGGGATTAGTGCCTTACACTCTTATTCAGTTAGTTATCCTTTCATTTAAAGTTACCGATATACCGATCATGTTCTACTCCTATCTTCTTTGATTCCCATTTATTGTGTTATAATTCACATATATTGTTGCAAGGATGCGGAGTACGTTCTCTTTTATTTCCTGGAATCCTTTTACGTGATTAGCTAGCGATATCCGTCTATGTGACACTTGATTCGTACTTGAGTCACTAGTTTTCCCGTATTATATTATTTGCTTTTTTCTTGTACTTCATTATTTACTGCTTTTATTATTATTATACGCTCAGTGAGCCCTCGAAGCCTACAGGGTATGGGTTGCTTCGCCGATTTGTACTCATACTACACTTGCACATGTGCAGATCCGAGTACAGGTTTCCGTTTGTGATATACAGACAACTGTTCGTTTGGATCTTATTCACATCGGAGATTCAGGATGAGCTTGACGTCCAACTTGTTCCTGCTTTTCTTCGGACTTATGTTTTGTTGATCTCCATTGTATATCGGAGATACCTTTATACTACACTTACTTTAATTTTATCATTCTGTACTTAGTGGTTCGTTTGATACTGATACCGGATTTTGGGTGGTTATTCCATTCTTAAATAATTTTGCAAAATTATTATTTTCTCGTGACTTCTGGTATACTTCCGCATTTAATGTAGTAGTCCTCCGCTTCGACTTCGGACTACGGGGTTTGGTTCTCCTACTAGTGGTATAGTATATGTCATCATGATCCGCGAAATCGGGTCGTGACACTTCTATAATAGATTGAGTGATCTTTAAAGGTGTAATATTTGTGTGGACAAATATTACAGCTCAGAAAAGCGAGTTCTTCTGGCTGAATTTTTTTTATAGCCACGTTTTTAGGTATAAACCCTAATCCAAAAATATTTAGGATTCCTTTCTCCAAGTAACCATACACATTTTGAATTTATTTTCAATCCAAAACGTGTACAACTCTTTCTTTCTAGAAATCAGTTAATTATGCTAAAATTAACTTTTCCTAGAAATTTAATAACTTTTCAAGTTCATCAATTTAATTAGGCATAGTAGGGTTCACATATTTAATCTACAAGACTTTCAATTGTGATACTAATTCACATACTGAATGAATTCAATTCTACCACAATAAATTATCGATCATTTCACTAAAAATCAGTAGTTGCACTCCTCGATTTAATTTCAAAATCTTTTATTAAATATTATTTAATTTTCCAAGTTAAGATTACAGATACCAATTAATTAAACTAACTTTCTGACTATTCAATTCATTGATTAATTAAATCCTTTATTTCAACGCTTAACTTATTTCATGTGATGGATACCAAATTCACCTGGAAGGTTTTCACATGAAAACTTATAAGCAACCATAGAAGGGGCATCATCAATCTCAAAATCGAGACGTGGATTTTATCAACTAATTATTATTTCACAAATGTTACTCATTGTTATCAACTCATCAGGAATATATTGACTCACGAAAAAAGTCTCACCTTTTGATAAATCAAGACAAATAATAAAATTAAATTGATCATAATAATTATATCAAGATTAAGTGTTGAAGGATATTTAATGATCCTTAGATATTGTTACATATTTAAATTCAGAATGCAAGCAACCATCTTTCTATAGTCCGTTCAATACACACAAAACATACTAGCTTATGAAGTCAGAATACAATCTTTCCATAATCAATATCAAATTATATATAATTATGTGCTATAATTATCAAGATGTTTTTCCGGTCATCTTTAATTTTGACCAAACTTTATAACTTACAAAAATCGACAATTTCAATCTTCCATGCATGTGCTAAAAACCTTCATACACCATATTGCCTATTTTATAAGTAATGGACAATTACATGAATAAAATGCTTTATTTAAAACGAGATTTTATTAAATTAATAAATAAACAATTATTATATAAAGAATGAAACATAATACTATAGCTAAATCACATAGTTAATAGTATATCCTAATATAACCAACCTAAAACTGAAATCTAAAATCTTAAAGTTGTCAATTTCTGAGAAAAAGGTTAGTAACAAACCAATGAAAATCAGCAAAAGGTTGAATCGGAACTGAAGAAATACAAAGATGAATCTTTGTTTGAAAGAAAAAAAGTGAGAAGATTGAATATTAACGTGCCTAGGTTAAAATTGTATCTTAAAAGATAAAATCATTGGATTCAATCATCTAAAATTATGAATCATCTTGGAAGTAGGACTCACAGTGAAAGACAGAGTTGGGATTTCACAAAGAAACTATTTCAATTGAAGATCTTTGTTATATTTGTGAAAAAATTGGTCATCCTATCACTAAATGTTCAAAAAACGAAGAAGTTATGCATAGAAACATAGGATTAATAAAAAGTAAAATCTTTAAAACTGACAAAAGAAACAACTCTATAAAGAAGAAGCGGTTACAAAAAAAATTTAATTCAATTTTTTGTTCAAAGAAAAGGACTCAAGCTTGTCTAGGTCTCTAAAACTAACTTTTGAGTTTAGTTTCAGACAAAAGTGAGAGGAAGCAAGTGGAATTCATACTTAAATAGCGCTTGCGCAAGACATATAACTGCAAATAAATAAAAGTTTCTCTCACGTACTGAAGAAAAAAGTAAAAATAATAGTCTTTGAAGGAGATAGGATGAAAATATTACCACTGAGAAGAATACGATGAAATAGGTAGTGATTCCCAACGAACTTCTTACCTGAAGTAAATATTATTATATCTTAGAATATTTAATGAGTTGTTGGAAGGAGAGGGAAACATCATAAAAATTTTGCTGGCTCTATATATTTTTTTTCTATTTATTTATTCGATTCAATAATGTATGACTTTTTTATAATGTAAAAATTTATGATAATTACTATTTGTTTTAGTTATAAATTTATATTGAAGTTTAGAAATTTATTAAAGAAACTAAACCATCAATCCGTTGGGGTCTTTTGTCTAATAAAAAAAGGAATAAGAAAAAAGTTCATTCACTGCTACTAGTACAAAATTTCCAAAAAGGGCAATTGGTGCAAATTTTAGTAAGGTCCGACCCGATTAGATATCTACCCTGTTAAAAGTTTCAGGGTTTATCCCTTAAACCCTAAACTTCAATTGCAGTTTAGCTACTTTCTCTTCAATGGCGGCTTCTGATCATACAATTGAGAACATGTACGACGTCGCTTTAAAGCCTCGTCTACTTCACTCTTTGCTTAAAGAGTATGTTCCTGATCTGAAGCATCAGTTTCGGAGTCAATCAGTTCTCTCATACGTCGTTTCTGCTGTAAAAACTCATCAGTTATTGTCGGAATCAACTCCACCTGAATCCGATGAAAAATTTATGGAAAACTGGAAAGCTTCAGTCGATTCATGGATCAATCGAGTAGTTGCTCTTGCCTCTAGCGACACGGTGAATAGTCCTAATAACTGTTTTTTTTTTTTTAAAGGCATAATGTATAAATAATGAGACACTCGAATTTGGTTTAGTTGGCAAGTAAATACTTCAGTTTTGAGTATGCATATACAGTTGAACACCTCCACCTTACAAAAAAATTCATTTGGCCACCTCTAAAATTTATGTGTCAGTTAGTGTCGTGTGTCCACTAGACGCAATGGGGACAAGTTGGGAGTGTTTAGTTGAACTTCCAAACTTGCTTGTTTTGAAGCCATTCAACATACATTTCTACGTACAAGTTATACGTTTCTTTGTGGGAAATTGTTTGGTATGAATATGTTAGTGACCTATGACTTTGTGTTCGAGCTGTGGAAGTATCCTCGTGTAGACTGTGTAATAGGCGCTTGTGGTTTGGTCTGGTCTTACCCTGTCCATAGTCAAGGAGCTTAGTGCGCGGGGCTTCCCTTTTTGAATAATAATGATATGTAATTATTTTGCCTTTTTCAACTGGGTCAGTTCCTTTTGCCAGATGAATTTATTGATTGGATAATGAAGCCTTAATCTGGTTTTTACATGGTCCTGAAGCATATTGCTGTTTAAGAACTTAGTTACATTGGTTTAAGGAGTCAGTGTTTTGTGATTTTTTGTGTTGCAGCCAGATAAATGCTGGGCTGGTATATGTTTGCTAGGGGTGACATGCCAAGAATGCAGTAGGGAACGTTTCTTAGCTTCTTATGCTGCATGGTTTAACAAACTCTTACTCCACCTTCAGGTAATTAAGTTGATCCTATATTGAGAAGAGTTCTTTGCGTATTCTTCTTTTGGTTGAGACATATATAAAATGAATTCAGATTCCTGATTCAGTAGAAGCGCCAATATTTGTCACTGTGGCTACAGTGTATTTTGTATTCCCTCTTTTTGTTTTGTTCATGGAAAAAGTACAATTGGATGTTACTATATCTGCAAGAAGTAGAACTGTGATCTAGAAAGCTGGAAAGGTGTATAAGACGTGTTGATATGATCATCAATTAAACATCAAGATGACTGATCCATGTAGATATCATCGGGCTAAACAGTAAATTAACTGGGACCCCAAACCATTACAAGTGCTTATAATTTGTTTCACTCAACCTGCTAAGTGCCTTAGTGATTGGTGCCTTGATCAATCCTATATGTTCTCTTGATTAATCAGGGAAAAGTAACAAACATTAGATTGACTACAGCTATCTCTTATATCTTTGCTGAAGTTTTACTTTAAATCAATGTGAAAAGTTAATGCATATTTGTTTCTTTTTTCCTTTGTGTGGGTACTTGGATTAGTCCCCTGCAGATTCTCACTTTGTGAAGGTAGCTACTTGTGCCTCCCTGTCAGATTTGTTCACAAGGTTTGTTTGGTAACTTTTGATTCTGATTGTTGTTATCTGTAATCAATGAGTCTAGGATTGCTGGAGAGGGCTATTACTTGCTCATAGCTTGGAAAAAGCGTTTGATGTTATGTTAATGGGGAACTCTTTCTGATAGGAAAAAATATTATGTTGATGGGAACATCTTAAGTATGCTTATATCGTTGATGCTTTATGAGACCATTGTTTTCTTTCAAAATGCTGAAGTTTTGTTTAATTTAGGTTTGCACATTAAATTTCCTTTATGATCCTAATGGTGTCTGAAAGTGAAATACTCATCATATGGACTTTCTCCTGTATGATATGGCATTTATTTGGAATTAGTAGCTCATGCATCTTTCACTGGTAAGGCTATGGGGTTTAAACACTCAAATTATCTGCTGCAGTGTGTTAAATATTAATATTTGGTTCATAGTATATATTAAAGGAACACCAGTCGATTGGCCTCTTAGAAAGGAAAAGGACTACTGCAGTGTAATCCTAACTAATAAAGTGAAAGCTGTAGTGTAACCAAGTAAAGAATGCTGCATGACTGAGCAAACTTAGATATTTCCGGTCTTTTAGATTTTCTTACGTCAGGGTTAGCTTATTTTGTAAATGTTCAGGCTGGGTAAAGTGGAAAATATTTACTTCCATTTGGGCACACTAAGGAACAGAACTAACACCCAACTGGTTAATGTTCTTTGAACTTACTTTTATAAGATTTTTAATAATTTTAAATTCGTAGTAAGTTCAATGTTTCTTTCTTGGGGAATTTTTCCCTTTAATATACATTCTACTGGATCATACTAGTCTCGCGACATTTATGCAGAGCCCTGTAAGAAGGGTTTAGTCTGGCCTTTGACTTTTGAAGATTTGTCTGATCAAAAGGATATGTGCCCTTTCCCTTCCTTAATATCAGGTTGAGTAGATTGCCCAATGCAAAGAAAGATGGTATATCACTCAGTACAAAACTAATTCAACCATTATTGAAGCAGCTAAACGAGGATAAATTTGATGCTGTATGGGTTAGTAAAGTAGCTGAGCTGTTCTTTCTTGAAAATCTTTAGTTAATTTTGCTTACTGCATATTTAGTGGTTGATTGTCTTTGTTTTAGGGTTTGACATCTCTTGCAACCTGTGCAGGAAGAAGATATTTTTCTGTTGTGCACCATTTTAGATATCTTTCCATCTTCCATTCAACGGCATTATGATGGTGTAAGTTCTTTGTTGTTGTCATGATTTTCTTTTTTTTACTTTGTGCAACTGCTCATTAGATCCAAGTTCATGATGCATTAGTGCCTAGTTTGTTGAATGAGAACAAGATAGAAAGGAAGCATAAGACACAGATTAGGGTTAGCTTCTTAAGCACTCTGCTTAGGAAATCGGTTCTCTAAACCTGAGAAATTGGATTTTTGCTGATGGAATATTGAAGTATTTAAGTAAGGCTATTGCGAAACAGTTTCCTGTGACATCGGTTCTTCTCTTCTAATCCCATTGATGAAATTGGTTCTTGGCTCACACTCATTTACCATTATTCTAAGCTTTTGATTGTAGTTTCTATTTGTCACTTCTTTGGAGAGTCGTAATCATGATATCATTTCTATTTCAGTATAGATGCATTAGTTAAAGTGTTAATTTTGGCAGGTTGAGGATGCTATTGTTTTGAGGCTTATGTCAGGCAAGTGCAGTCCTAGCATGTTGAAGGTGAGACAAAAAAACTAGAAGGTTTATTTGAATCTAGGGAGAATATGATAGCCAAAAGCATAGGGACTCATGCGGTTTTAGTTTTCAGAAGCTTGGTTATTGCTTGGCTATTCTACCAAAATCAAGAGGACACGAGGATAGCTGGTTATTGATGATGCAGAAGATCATGCTGTCGATCAATATTCAGCTAAATGATGCCTTCCAGGGTCTAGAGACAGGTGATTATCAGATGTTAGTTGACGATCCTTACTAATCATGGCAAGATCTCTGACCGAGATTCATCTTTAAAATATATCTGTAGAAACTATAAGAGATGAGGCCATGAGATTGCTGCTTCCCCCTGGGAAAGATGCACCGCCTCCATTAGGGAGCCAATTTTTGTCTAAAGGAACTGCAGACAACACAATGCGGCCTGAGCACTTGCGGATTTCCAGAATCTCTACCCTGATATTTTGTTGTTGTATTATGCTTACGAGTTCTTACCCATTTCAGGTCAGAATCTGTGGTCACATTTAAATGGGAGTTCATGATTAATTTATTTCCGTAATATTGAGAAATTATCTTAATTTTTTTCCTCTTGCTTACTAGGTTGCTGTACATGTACTTCCATTAATAGCTCTTGTTAAAAGAGTGCTGATGGTTGATGGTTCCTCATCACAAGGCCTCGCCTACATGACTACAACAGTGAAGCAAGAATTTTTTTGTTCGGAACTCCCAGTCTTGCATTCGCACATATTGGATCTTCTTTCATCAATTGTTAAGTGTCTGGGCAGGTGAGCTTTACAATTTGTTTTTTCTATCTCTTGTTTTAATTGATAACATTTATTTATTTCACTATCTTTGTCCCAAAGACTGATGATTCTCTGTAGGATAAAATACCATCTTGGACATGTACTATCTAATTGGATAATGTATCTGTTCATGTTTTAGTTTTAACTGTGTTTAAATAATTTGGCAAACCTGACTTGTAGATCAATATTCCTGGCTTGGGAAGTCGACCTTTGGTAGTCAGGGCTGCCTACCTGAACTCTCACCTTGTTGGTGGGGGTTCGACTCCTCACCTTGTAAACCCTCTCCCCAATTCCCCTTCCCCTCATCCTATTGTATAATCATTAATTTTTTTGATAAAAATATTCCCTGGCTCATCCCAAAGTAGAAGGGGGTTAAAACCAAGTCTGGTCGCCAGAGATCAGCTAAAATTACCCATTGACCATCTGGGTGAAGGTGAGGAGACAACGTCTTCATTAGTCATTCTTTTTTTTTTTTTTAATTATTACCTTCTTTCTGTTTGGGAAAATTAAGAAAAGGTTCAAACTGCCATACTCTGGTGCTTGCTTAAGTGCAAGGAGTATATTAATATATTACTGTAATTAGAGTTCAAAGGCTGCAGGTGTTTGTTGCGTCCTCGCTTCGCCTTATTTTGAATATGCATTTTCTTTTGAATGCCAACCTACTCTTCACTGTTTTTTCATTGTTTTATAACTTCTGCCTGTTCTATATTTAGGCATTTTAAATTGTCTATGTTCTCCCTTCTGTTTTCCCTTGATATTCAGTCGGTAAATGGACTGTCCTGTTAGAATTCCAGGGTATCTAGCTGTTTCAGCAAGAGACGATGAACTAAAGCTGCCAAAAGAATCTTTGAGGCAGAGAATGAGGATATCACTTTTTTATAATGGTTAAGGTGGTGGGAAAAAAATTATGGTAGAGAACTAGTACATACTTGTATAAAGTTGCAGAGTAGTGGTTTGTCTTTAGATTCATTTTGGTGTATTTATGAGGTCCCTATTTGTATAGATGATTGGATCTCTTTTTCTGAGAACCATATGTTGATGTAGGTGCTTTTCTTTTGGTATACTGGCTTTTTCCCCATTTGTCAGTAAAATTATTTACTTTATAAAAAAAGGGCACATGTTAGCCATTTACCCCATGCATGGATCCAGAACACCAGTTCAAACGTAAAGTCTATTCCATGTGTTTTCAATATTTAGTTGATTATTTTTTTATGTCCCCCTTCCATTTAGGGTAATCTATTAGAGGATGCTAATGCTAAGATTGGGCTGCTTCTTTCTCTCTTTTGCAGCCAGTTGCTCCCTCATGTTGGCTCTATAATACGAATCCTAACCAACTACTTTGAGGCGTCTACTTTGCCAGAGCTAAGGATAAAGGTGTACGCAATTATGAAAGTCCTGCTGATGTCACTGGGTGTTGGTAGGCATTTAAATTTTCAATGCTTGTACTCTTTTCCCCTTTATGCTAATAATAACCAGCTGCCTGACTTAAAGGCGGAGTTGTCTGTATGCATGTCACTAAGTGCTCGTAAGCTCTCCATATTTAACTGAGATAGTAAGTAAATCTTTTGGGAACGCTACTTGTAGACAGTCCTGAAATTGTTATTCTTCATTAGGTAGTGGCAGCTCCCTATTTCATGGAATCTGACCATGTACTGTGCTCTAAAAGTAGAGGTTCTTTAGTTCTATTGGATGCCTCTTGTAGCTGAAATTACTGGATGGTAAATATTCCATATGTATTCAATCACTAAAATATCACATGTATTTTGTAAGCCTTATGCTTGCTAGCCATCCCTTCAGTTTGGAGGAGTCCTAATGATAGACAAAGTAAATGTTCTCTCTTTGGTAGAAGGAAAACGTCATCATTTTGATATGAAAGCATTAGTCAAGTTTAAGTGGGGAACTATTTTGTCATGTCTTAAGCTTGGCTGACAGGTACCGGTGTTGATTAGATCCTTATGTTCCATTCCCTTGCATGTATGTTTTTGAAGTATGATGCCTTCTCATTTAAAAGATTAAGCTGTTAGTGAGGGCACACTTTTAATTAGTTTAATGGTATTGTATGTCAGCATGCCCCCTCACGTGTGGGCTTGATTCTTTTTTCATGAGCCAAACATGGGAAATTCTTTTAATAATTTGCTGACCAATCCAGGGCCTCTGCCTGCGTTTGATACCATGATAAAGAAATGGGCCTTGGGCCTTACTCAACCCAAACTTAGCTCATTAGGTGACGGATGACCATGACCATATAAAGACCTCCCATCGGCTAGAGTGTTGAGGTGGAACTCTATCCTCTTGAGCCAACTTTCGGCGTTGAGTTCGGTCCGATGTCCAATTCCTTATCATGGCACCAGAGCCACACCTTTCCAATTCTTGTTCAATTCGATGGTGGCTCCCGCAGGCCCCAAATATTCAGGAACTCTCATATGTTCAATGTTCAAAGTTCAATATTGAAATAATTTCAAAGGTTTTCCTTGACTTTGTCCGTGTCAACAAAGAATTTGAAAACCTTAATTGTTGTTTGAACAAGTAAAAGTTATATCCTAGTTCTGGTCTTGTAGGGGGTATTAAGAGTCCCACATCATTTGTGGATACGCATTGGGATGTCTTATATGGACTTGGGGAATCCTCACTTTTTGAGCTAAGCTTTTAGGGTTGAGTTAGGCCCAATGTTCATTTAGTGGAATGGTGATTCTGATAGTGGTTGTGATTGATTATGTCTGTCACTAACTGCATCAATTTTAATTTGGCAGGGATATCCACACACCTCACTGATATGATTGTTAATAATTCATTGATCGATTTGGATGAGAGAGGCACATCTTCTGTAGCACAACAGAAGATATATCCAGAGACTGCAACAAAGACTTCCCACAAGAAGAGGAAGCATGCAAGTACAAGTAGTTCGCTTGAGGAGCAGCCTGATAGAGATGCTTTTGAAGTGGAAATTTCCCCAAATATGGCTTCATTATCTGTTAAGATAGCTGCACTTGAGGCATTGGAAGCCCTTCTTGCTGTGGTATGCTTAATGTTGCTCTCATTTTGACTACTTTTGAAAAAATGTGGTTTTTAGAGAAGAGTTATGATTTGATATTAAAAATAATTTTTCAAAGAGTTGCAAGTTAGCATGAGGGTCAAAGCTAGAAGATAAGGTTGGCTTTTTGATGAATTCGTACTTTTAATATTATAAAAGCAGGGTTTTAATTCGGTAATATGATATCATATAAGAAAAAGTGTAAAAAAGAAGTTTCATGTTAAGAGAAAGATGACACCATTTTCGGACAATCAAATAGAAAGTAGGGAAGGCAAAAAGGGAGTGACTGGACATTTCTAGTGCCTGATATACAATTTTTTATTTTTTTTCTGAAAATGCCTGAATAGTTATTAGAAAGAATAAAGGCATTCCCTCGACGTATAGTCACATAAACGACGAGGAAACTCTAATGCATGCCCTTAAATATACTTGTTAAAGCTTGGCTCTCCACCGCTGAAGGAAAAAAAAGAAGCTTGGCTCTCCACCAGCATTCTTGCTTGGGTGCTTTAGAGGTTGAAAAACTAATTTGAATCAGATTTGTGGTTAGAGAAAAGATATTTCTAGTTATTATGTTGTGAAAAAGCATCTTCCTTGTTCTCGGGGAAGATTTTAGCCTAGGGTCGTCTTTTCTTGGGATAACAGTTTGTGTTTATTGGTGAACGAGCTGATCATTCTCTTAAATGAAATGTATCTGGGCAAGTAAACCACTGTTCATTGTACAACAAAAAATCATTCATGCACTCTCTTAAGCTTCAGCAGAATTAGGAGACTGTACGCAAGAGCTTCAATTCCTTCGGTTGAAAACATCCATTCCTTTATGGCT
>JBDJHY010000007.1:2309141-2322686 GCA_039654485.1 Withania somnifera
TAAGTCTTGTTTCAATAGAATTAGACTTTCCTTATTCCTAATCCTAACTTGATTAGGACAACTTAAGTCTTGTTTTTATCCTTGAAGATTATCCAATAGGGTTCACCCAAAGCTCCTTCGTCAAAATATCATATTATATATAAGGTCAAACTTATTTTTTATGTAGATATAGTAGATGTTGAATCCCCTTACCTTCTTTGTATCTTAATTTTTTTATATTTTGAATTCCCTTATTGAAAATCTTAACTCTAATACTGGGGTTGCATGAATCTTCTATAACCATTCCCTTCAATTCAGTAAATGAAAGGACTCAGCAATTTGACTTCAATGCTCCAGCAATCCTCTCACAACTTTGTGGAACTTTTACCATAAACCTCTTCCCCTTCATAATCCTTTTATTTCAACCGTGGTGTTCAAGTCAACTTGCACCTAACTTCAAGAGGTACCTCCCTTCCCACCGGCACAAGTACCGGTAACTCTTATCCACTAAGGTTTGAACAATTGGGCAGCAAGTCATAGTATTTTTACCTCCAACGGGGTAATGATCCTGAAAATTCATGGTTCTCAACCCACTTCATTGGTCATCGGACCACATCCTTGGGTGTCTTCCTCTTCATACTCTTTGATACAATCTTCAGAGAACCACACCCCAAAAGCTAATTATTGAGGTGGGAGAGTTCAGGACTATTTAAGCCCCACACCAGCTCCCCATTTGACCTATGTGAGACTCAAGTCTCTTTCCTTGAAATAATATCATAACAAACCATCCTTGCTTCGCAACCGTCGTGCTCAACAGCTATGCTCTCACACATTGTTAGCTCAGATCGAACAGTCGCACTAGGATCACCATCCAAGGCACGACGAGCATGGAGGGTGTTGAGTGGCTCTGATACCATTAATATATTCTTAGGGAAGCCACTCTCAAAAACTAGCATTGAGACAGGTTAGCCCAAAGCTATATAAGCCCCATATCAGCTTCCCATTTAACCACGTGGGACTCACCTACCGTTCCTCACCATATTAGTCCCACGAAGGTCTATCAGAAACAGCTTCGAAATAAGTTCTCTATCTCCTCTCCGGACTCCGCTTTGTGAAATTATATGTCATTGTTTTTCTTCTCAAACAATATAGCAATAAAAAAATCGAATCTTGATTTCACTTTAAGATAAACAACATACATATTATATTATAAAATAAATAAGAAAAGAATAAAAGCATTATAACAATTTGGGTGTCTTAAAATTGTACAGTAACATACCTTGACTGCAATTGGAATGGAAAAAATGGAATCTTGAAGATGATTCAATGGCTTTGTAGAGAGAGTATTGGAAGGCTGAGCTTTAATGAGTGAGAAGGCAGTTGGATTGAACTTATTAGAAATATATAAAGAATTTATAGCGGTCAAGAATGTTTGGTGAACTTCTTTTTGAATAAATGGTGGCATACAAAGGCCAAATTTTGCAGGAAAAATAGCAGCAGCCATTTCAGGACATGGTGGTTGTTGGTTGGTTCACCAACTATGACATGTACGGTGACACCCAATCCATTTAAGTTTGGATTGCCCCTTTATTAGTTAAATCTATTTCAACTCAATTTATTTTAATTTATTAAAAATTAATTAATATGTGATATAAATTAATTCATAAAAAAAATTATCCAAAATATTTTTAAAAAATTATTTTTTTATTTTATATGTTATATAGTTATAATAAAAGAAAAAAATATTTTAATAGATATTAGAAATTTATAAAAGAACAAATAAACAATTAAAACTTAGTAAAAAAATGAATGATTTTGATTATGACCTGTTTTGACTCAATTCGATTTAATTCAAGCAAATTTGAATTGAATTGAGTCTTGATTTGTTATCTTGTCTATTTTGACCTGTCCAAATTTACATCAAGTTATCCAATTGTCACCTCAAGGCATTTGAGAAAAAAAAATTAAAATTTGAGATTGAAATAATTTCTAGATAATTGTATGGCTGTAAATTATTTCATTAAAGGTAAAAGAAAATTTTTAATTTAGATTATTTTTAATTACAATAAGATGATTCAATATATTAAATATAGTTGTTTGATTTTAGTTATTTAGTTTGAAAAATTAAGAGATTATATGTTATGTCTATTTTATCTTAATTATTAAATATTTATTCACTTTCGAACATTAGATACTTCATAATTAATAATAGTAGTGATATAGTAGGACTATTCTTGTAATTTATCGTTTATTAAAAGGTACGTCAAGTCAAATAGAAGCAAGTAAAAATAAACAGATGAAGTACTTCTTCCGTTTTTTAAGTAAATGGTGTTTTAAGAGTTTTTATTTTTAAAAAAATAATAAAACTTTTTAAAATTTGCTAAAGTAGATAAATAAAATTTAAATATTTATTTTTTATATGAATCCAAGTAAAATGAAATGGAAACTGTAAGTTGCACTGCTTTTAGACTTTATAAATTAAATCAAATTGAAAAAAGTCTATTTTATTTTAAATTTTTGGTTTCGTTTTTTGGTTCAAAAGAAATTGTTTGAAGTCTCCACGATATAAAAGTAAAACATGTAACTAATATTTTTCAATCTTATAATTTGTTTTGTCAAATTTCTAAGATTAATTTTATTTTAATAATATTTTCTTTAAAGTGTTTTTAAAATGGTACTTTTGATGAGAAGTTGTTTGTATTTGATCAATAAATAATTAAATTGCTTTTGAACAAAAATTTAATGCTTGAACAAATTTTTAAGTGTATTTTCATTAAAATATTTTTTGAAAAAATAATTTATGAAGAAAAACGCTTTTTTAGCTTCCTTTAAAAAAAACAGTAGGTAGAAGGGGAAAAAAAGATAGGATAACACTGTTTTCTTGAAGGCCAATAAATTTTGTGTCATTTCTTTTCTTATTATTTGCATTTCAATTTTCCCTCGTGAAATTTTTAAAAAAAGAGTGGTTTCATTAATTATTTTGCATATAAAATAAAGAGATTAGAGTGTGGATCATTAATATATATATGTGTGTGTATATAATAGGGTAGGATGCATATCACAAAAAAAGATATACGTTAGGGGACCAAAATGCAACAAACTTCGAAAAGTGTAAATTATAATTCTTTTTTTTTAATCTGATGATGAAAAAGTATATCTTAAAATATCAATCAAAACTCGTATAGTTTAACTCTTGAAAATTAAAAAGTAATAATATTTAGGACAGGGGGAGTTTTAAGGTTTATGTAATGTGTGGAAAATTATTTTAGATTTCTAATATGTAGAACAAATTCATTCTTTGTGAACACAATTGAACCTGTATTCTATTCTAATAATTGAGAATGATAATTTCGATATATGATATGATCTGATTTTTCAATCGCGAAACTTTTAATCAACCAAGTCTTGGCAGAATTTCAACACGACTATCTTCATCAGGGCAAAGCAAGACACGATTGCAACACGTGTTAAATGTTTAGCACATTCGGAGTTTAGTTTGACACCAGTAACACAAAGATTTGTATGTTCTATTATGTATTTAGCTTTCATGATTTCAACTCTGGCCACTCATATAGATATGGATCTGCTGGCAATTGATATTCATTAGCAGTATACCTGCATATTTCACGATTTTGAGGGAATGATATGGCCCCATGTGAGGGACCCAGTCACTCCTGACTGAGTGGTAGCACCCTTAGTGGACGTATGGTGTGGGGTCGATTTGAGTACAATTCACTATTGTTGTGGTGCAAGTCAATCCCAGGAATAAATAAGAGTTAAGTTGTTGGCTCTTACCAGATTAAGATTTTAATAGAATGGTTAACAGCGTGTGCTAGTATCAAAGCCGACCCAGGTTCGATTCCTATTCATGTGCAGCCAAGCACGAGGATGTGCCTTCCCGAAGGGGGGAGGGGGGAATGATATGGCCAGTGTGAGAGACCAAGTCACTCCTGACTGAGTGGTAGCGTCCCTAGTGGATGCATAGTATGGAGTCGATTTGGGTATAGTTCACTACTGTTATGGAGCAAGTCAAGCTTAGGAATGAATAAAAATTAAGTTGTTGACCTTTATTATCAACTTAAGCTTTTAGTAGAATGATTAACAGCTTGGTCTAAATTTGCTGGTATCAGAAAGGATATGGGATTTTGGGTTGACTTGTGAGAAATGAGTGTTACAAAGCTAAGAAGAAAAAAAAGTTGTTTTTTCCTTCATGGTTAAGTTATTGGTGAATGGTGGTCTAGATTTAATTTATAGGGCCATAAAACAATAATTAATGTGTGAGTAGGAACCAAGACCCCAAAAGAGGAGGAAAAAAATAAATATTATTCAATATAATCTGCTCAAGTCGAGATTATATATATGGTATATATTGTTGCAATGGTTACATGTATAATATATGTAATATAGAGAATATGTAAACATTTTTTTCATTATTAATGTATTTAAATCTATTATAGCAAGCAGCGATGGTGGAGATAAGATTGGAAATCTTATTTTGTAGATATATTTATCGAAATGATCTGAGAGACCCCTATACTTTACTTTTTTTTGTATTTGTAATCTGAACCCCCCTACTCACAACTTTGTCATCTGAAACCTCCAACGAGATGAAACTCAACTTCTTAAACCTCTCTAATCGTTAGACTAAATTATAAGCAGGAGGGTCCATGTTATAAACGGATCCAAGTATAGGGGTCTTTGAGGTCATTTTGCCTATATATTTGAAAAGAATTATTAAATTTGTACAAAAACTAAATTTAGAACCTATTTATTTTTCCATCTGTTGTATTTTGCTTGTGTTATTTTCCTTTTTAGTCCGTTTAAAAATATATTATTATTTAGTAATTTTATAATTTCAACTTTTCAAGTAATATTTTAAGACCATTATATAAGTAATATTTTGGTATATTTTACATATTTTTAATTTAAGATTACAAAATTCAATCATCTTCTTTAATTTTTTTAAACTCTCTGCCAAGTCAAAACCTAACAAACAATTTAAAACAAATGAACTAGTAATTAAAGTGGTTCTCAACTCAAACCTCACAAAGATCAAATCCTAAATCCTCCTCCGGTTGTAAGTTATCCTTCTTTTTGAGGAATTTGCACAAACGTATAATTCAACACAATACATTGCACCTACATAGCTATATTTTTTAATTTACATCCACATAACCCAACAATCTTTTTTGCTATAATTTTTATAAAGTATCGTGCAATATTTACACTTATATAAGCAATGTAACTATCTTACATAAAAGTGTACAAGTATAAAAATGTGTAGATGTTCAATTGCAATTTTGTTCAAAATCAATCCGAATCTCCACCGAATGACTTTTTCATAAAAATCAGATTCTTAAATTCAAACTCACTTTTTAAAACTTGTTCAACAATAATGAGTTTACCTTTTTAATCTAATCTTGCCAACTAAATCTTACAAAACCAACAAACGCAACATAAATCAAATTTTATCAACTATCCATAAGATCTCTTTGCTTTTCCTAGTCAGTTTACAAAGGTTGGGCAGCAATAGATATGGCAATAGTCAGGAATTATGTATGTAGATTTATGAGCTTAATAAGACAGGAGGGAACAAAAAGCATTAAACTTGAATACTCTACTAAAAAGAGAAAAATCAGTCACAAACCAGTTCAATTTACATATATATACTTCAAAAAGTAGAATAGCTCCTGGTGGCTGGATATACTCTGACTACCGAGTCCATTCGAA
The DNA here is from genome assembly GCA_039654485.1 of Withania somnifera. NCBI lineage: Eukaryota > Viridiplantae > Streptophyta > Magnoliopsida > Solanales > Solanaceae > Withania > Withania somnifera. The sequence goes on from JBDJHY010000007.1 coordinate 2,314,851, forward strand.
TTAGGGAATGTATCTGCAGCATAAATTCCAAAATCCACCAGAGGGTTGCTATCATCATCCATAATAGTGAACGTGGTTCCCTCACTAGTGACAGTATCATCAGTGTTTTCATCAGCACAACGAGCTTCAACATTAACATCTGTCGCATCACCTAAAAGATCTTCTAGTGAGGACTTTGTATCACTGTCTTCATTGGCTGTGAACTTCACATCTATGATTGGAATGTTAAAAATCTAGAGCATCAGGTCTTAGATATTCACAAACATTTTGCATAACGTCCACGTGGGAACCTTTTGAAGCATCATGTTCTTCAGATTCAGCAGCATTTTCTAGATTATGACAATTCATCGGTGGCTCATTGGTGGAATCTCTTACGTTAGTCTCTGCAACCTTATCATCTTGACCTGACGGACAAGCAGTTAAATTATCCTGCGATCTGCAGATACTTTCTCGTGCATAAAGATGATCTTTTGATCCAATTATTCCAGAAGTTTCTTTAAGAAGCACGTTGTCATGGAGAAATTTCTCTTGCTCTGCATATGTCTCAGAAGCAACAGTTGAAGTTGTGTTATCCACGCTCTTGCTTCTGTTTAGATCAACGAAGCCTCTGGGGTCCTGACTTCTAATGCTTGGAGAAGCTATTTCATTACTTGAATTTACTTCACTTGGAAGTTCAGGAACTGTTGCAGGAGATGCTAAGATGAAATTTCCATTTTCAAATTCATCGTCCTCCTCGGTAAAGTCAGGAGCTGTAACTGCAAGAACTTGAGTATACTTTGAAGGTCTGACGACGTCATTTCCCTCCAAAGTACAGTCATGAGCGACAACTGAAGCACTTTGGGCAGATTGTGAAAACTCATTCTTCCCATTTACTCCGTCACTAATAGATCCAGAAGCAATAACTTCCAAAATCCCATCAGCTGGCGGAAGAAGGGATGTGGACAGAAATCCAGAAAGTGCTGCAGCCAAAGCATCATCAATAGATAAAACATGCTTCTGCATCTCTTGAGAAGAAACCTTTACTGATTCAACAACATCACTTTCTTCTTCATCCTCTCCACATGAAAACTCAGGGGCAGCAATCACAAGATTTGGAAGAACATGTGACGGATTTGAAGAAACAGGCATGTCATCAGAAGGCTCGGACAACTTATTGCAAGGGAGATCCTTCTTTTCCAGTTCTGATGCCCCACAAGACCGATATTCACTTCCATCATTATACAAAGAGCTAGAGTTGGACACAGTGCAGGTAAATGAAGGAGCTGTTATTCTTGTGCAGGACGCCACTCCGGAATATTGGGAGTTTTTAGCTAGAATTTCTACTTGCTGCTCCAATCGTTGAAGTCTCATCTCCATGCTGTTCATTGGACTAACCATCTTTTCTTCAAATCTCAAGCAAATATTTTCAATTCTGCTCACTCGATCAAGAAGTTGTTCAATAGCTCCTACAATCCGGCCTTCAGATGCCTCATTACTCGTGGTGGAGATATGGTGGTTCTCTCTTCTTAAGTTCTGGTGGGTCAGAGGCTGTGAATGAGTGGTTTCTGTCTCAGGCTTGTCAGTGACATCCAACTGCACTATATGTTCAGCACTCATCCTCTTTTCTTGTTTATTTTCTTTCTTGGCATCAGCAAAATCAGAAGTCCTCACTGAAATTCCCACTTCATTTTCCTTCCTTTGACTATCAAAAACATATTTGTCCTGCAGCTTCTGGCTGATGCCTGATTTAGATGGTTGCAGAAGGGTGGGAACAAGTATGGCCATGAAAGAACTAGCTTGGTTTTCCATAGGAGCTGCTGAGGGCTCTACCTCATTAGAGTTAATACGGTCACCAAATATGTAAATTTCGTCGATACATATAGAACCTTTATCTGGAAGTGAGAGAAAACGAATTGTAAGTGACATGCAGGGATCTGCATCACTAACTTGTGCTGTGGCCAAGTGTAAATCCTGCAAGAGCAGATGAAAAAAGGAACAGAATCGGTAAAGCTTGGTCATTAACATTCTAATAAATGCTATATGACAGAAGCATCTACATCAGATGCTTCAATATCCAATTTAGTTATATATGACACTTAAAATAGCCAATAGAATTCATAAAGTTTCCAAAAGTTCTCTTTACCCCTTAGACCTTTTCTCTTTGTTTTCTTTACACAAGCAAGTATGCAAAAGTCATCCTATGGTACTAACCTCAATACTTCTTCGTTCATTCCCTGTTGTGTGCTTTTGCAGGCAGCTGACCCTGTTCCCATCAGAAACCTTAACCTCAACGCAATCATCTTTGCTGGGGCAAAGTTTGGCTTCAGCTTTGACTCTACCTTCTGTTGGTTTTCCAACATAATCCTCCTTCAAATATTGAGGTTTAACAACTTCAATCCCATTAGCTTGGAGAAATTCTCCATCTCTTTCAGCTATGCTACAGCGGACAGTACATAGATACTCATTGTCGCTCAGCAGACTAGGTGCATAGTATATCTCATAAACATGAGCAGTACTCCGTACATAGACCTGCCTGATTTCATGCTTTTGAGTAAAGCATACTTCAGTAAAGAAATTGATAACGTCAGAATATAATCAGAGGAGAAAAAATTTAGCTTGTTCTTTGGAAAACCATCTCTTGCTAAAGACTATAAGCAAACCAGTACAGGCGTAGCTTCTCAAAACATTAAACATCCTGGTTAAAGTGAAAGAAGACAACCCGAAAAGAACTGCATTTCCCCCATGTAACCTCAAACACATCAAACTCAGAATACCCATTAGAAAAGCTTGGTTAGCTTGTTCATCACATTAAAATCAGCATCCTGGTTATACAGGTCAATTTAGAGTCCAGAATACTTAAGTGAAATCACAACAAACACTGTCATTCCGAAAATAAGAAGCCAGTGAGCATATAGTGTTATTACTATTTAGCCAAATATGATCCTTCCACTTTTCTATCTCGAAAAGAAAAAACATAACTGTCATTATCTTACCTATTACAAAAAGATCAAAGTGAGCTGACTATATCTGGGAATGGGCTCAAAACTCAATCAAGATGACTAATAGGGCAGTGAATAGAGAATGTCAATATTGGGTATTGAGGGGAAATGATATAGAAAGGATTATAGAGAAAATATATTTCAACATGGAACCAACAAAGTTGATCTCAAACTCTCTAGAAAAAGTGTCAAAAGATGACATCAAAATTCTGTCACGTGTTAATCAAAATTTAATGCAACAGAGATGAAATCTACAGGTGAAAATCAACCATAAACTGATGCTTGCAAACCAAAATCAAGATTAACAAAACTTATCGTCAGCTCCTTCTCAAGCATTTCCACTATACACTCCAAAATTGTGCACCCAAAGTAGCAACTAGGTGTAACCAATGTCCTCAAGAATCTTCAGATTTGCCGTTAAGGCAATACGCTCTCATATTTCTCCAGCAGAAAATTAATAATAAAGTACAATAAAACTGTAGGTCTGCATAATCTGGAAGGCCTCTTTAACATTACCATTTGACAGATAATGTTTGGAATATTTGAAAACACAAATTCAATTTGTGTTTGTTTTACAATATGGTCCAATATTCCAACTTCAACTTGAGATAAAGAACTTGAAGTTGAAATAACGGTTTGCATGTACAAAACTTCGACTTCTTTTTCCAAGTGAAATTCACGTCCAACCAAAGCCGAATAAAGCAACGAAGGTTATGAAGCCAGTTGCAGCAGTGACTTAATTATACGAAACTTAATTTCAGAGATACTTTTGTTCTTAAAGCAAGCAAGTCATATCATTTAGAGCCATGCTGTCAACTAATTTAGAAACTCTGGCTGGCAGATAGTCCTTTTTTTAGGAGTAAGATTCTTTTTTTTAGGAGTAAGATTCTGTGATCCTTCTATCAGCAAGTTAGTAATTTACCGTGGTGTGCGGTGCAACTTTCGCGCACCTCAACTAAATCCACGGGGTACCTGCCACCTCCCACCAGCAATAAATACAGGTAACTCTATCCAAGAAGGCTACGACAAATGGGCAGAATCACCTAGTGTTTTTTGTCTCTGCCGGGATTTGAACCTGAGACCTCAGTTTCTCAATCCACTTCATTGGCCACTAGGCCACACTCTTGGTTGCCTAGTCCTACACTTTAGCAGCACCATGGCTTCCTTATATCATTCATCCTAAATACTTTTGAAAATCAAGTATACAATATAGTGGAGCCTAATGCCCCAACTAGTTTGGGTTTTGAGGCAAGCTTCACCCTTAGAAAGACATAGCTTCTCCTCTACAAGTTCCTTTTCCCAGATAAGGTAAGTAGAACTTCTCCTCTCCAAGATGGGGATTTTTGAAGCACACCATGGGGAGCACAGTGGTTCCCAACATAGCGCATGCAGAGATGGACTTATCGTTGGTTGGTGAAGGTACTTTGCCACTAGAATAAGCGTAACTCCATGACGTAACTGTTTCAAGGCTCGATTTCCTTCCCTAATTCTCTCTAACAGATAAAGTCCAAGAGCTATACGTTTCAAAACTAAAAGTATATACTGATTCCACCCTGAGTAAATGAAGTATGTTACGATAACTACTATCAGTAAGCAAATAACCGTGGGCTTTATAACATACAACGTCAACAGGGATTATTAATGGTTAAGTTGGATAATCAAGGTTTGAAGTTAACAAAGGTCGGCAGAGAAGGGCTCGGATTGATCGTGGATTAAGGAAACAGATCGTTGTCAACACCGTATATAAGTCACTCAATATGGGAGTTCGGATCTTATGGAAACTCCAGTACTATTCCTTAACCCAGTCCCATTTCCTCGTGATCTCTCCATCTCTCTCTTCTCAATTCCTTCCTCTCTTCTTCCTCTTCACAGCTTTCTCTATTTCCTTCTTCTATATCTCATCACAGTTTCATTTTGAATTGCACGATTCGTGAGCCCGATCAACGCAGAGGAGTTGTTCCTCTTCTTTATTTTTTTTTTGTAGTATCTCCATTTTGCTCAACTTTTAGTTGTAATTTTGAAATTATTGTTGACAATAGCAAATCCCGGAAATTGAGTTCACTACAATAAATTATGCAATCTATTTTTCTCATGGTTTTTATAAAATAAAAAAAAATCACTCACTCAGTCAATCAGTCAACTGAGCCTCATTCTCAATCTAGTTCAGATAGCCTACATAATGGTCAAGTTTCAAACCGTCTCTACAATGGTCAAGTTTCAAAGAGAACTACCTTTTAATTGTGCTATATTATATGTTCTCCACAAAAGCATCTCACTATCGCATCCAAAAAATATGCAAACAAACAACATCATTAATAAAGATGTTTGATCATTCCACACTATTTGCACCGAAGGGTGTATTGGGTAGCCTATTGAACAATGACGTGGATTGAGTATCATGCGGTCTCAGTTTCAAATCTAAATAGAGACAAAAACAATAAGGGGTCATTTGGTAGGATGTATTAGATTTTGTATTCGTCATAGCATTATTTAATCCTTTGTTTGGCAGGGCTAACCCTATTCAGTATTATAGGGTATATAACTAATACATTAATAAGCATGAGTAAATACAAAACTACCCTTAAATCAAAATCAAATAGTACACTTTATTCAGTATTATACTTATACACTCTATCAAACAACCCTAAGTGATTTCTTCGCATTTGTCCTAGACCGGTACCTGTTACTGCTCGAACAATAGGAAATAGTTTCATCATTACTAATACACCATTTTAGTATTATTTCTATACACTCTCCCAAATAATCCCTAAGTCATTCTTCACATATGTCCTAGCCTCTGGTAGCTAGTGCTGGTTTGAGACGGCAGCTATCTCATGGAATTAATCAAAGTGCTCAAATAACCCAAGTGATTCTTCCCATCTGTCCTAACCTCTGGTGGTGTGAGGTGCCACGTATCTCATACAATTAATCAAAGTGCTCAAACAACCGCCCCAACACCACTTTTTTTTAAAAAAAAATCATATGTATCTAGACAAGTAACGCCGTTAATAAATATGTTCGACTCTTTCAGCTTGTAAGTCAAAAATAGAGGTTTTGCCTCCCCAAAACCACCAGTCAAATTCCATAAATTAGCAATCATAAAATATACAAGTAACAAAGTAATTGATATATTTTAATTTAGTTTTTTTCACTTACAGTTGACCTCGCAAGAGGCGGAATCTGAAGAAGGTCGGTGGAGAATAAGAGGTGATAATATGTGAGTGGCAGATTCAGAACCGATGGGAGAATCGGAAGACTCAAAGGTTATGGAATCTTCGAGAGAGCCCTGAGAGATTGTCCAATTCGTTGTGGAGCTCCATGATAATGAGCTGCGAGTTTTCGTTTGATCATACTCCACGTCTTGAGTTGACGTGATCTCCATTGTTGTGGTGTGTGTTTTGCCTTTCCCAGCGGCAATCTGAGATGTATATGGTTCAACTTTGCGTTTCTACCACTGTTCCTTTTTCTTTTCTTGGGGATTGCTCTTTTTCAATTTTGTTGGAGACGTTTATGCATGAATCTCGACGAGAATTGATTTAACCTGTAAATTCATTAATATTTTTTATTTTTTTATAAGAAATAATTAGCATGTGTCATCAAAGAAACGTATCATTTTAAAATAATAATGTATTAAGTTAATGATATATCAAGTAAATGATGAAGTATTATAATTAAAAAATATATTAATTATAATGCAGTGTATTATAGTAAAATATAATGTACCAAAGTATAAAAAATAAAGCAAATGATGTATCCAATATATTTTTTTTATTTTTATTAGATATCTGATACACATTTAATGAAAACTAGTAGAAGTCTATGCTATTTGAACTCAAATTAACTAAAACATGAGAACTATCAAGAGATTTAGTGTATCAGTTAAAAATTAAAATCAAATCTGCTTTAAGAAATAGTTGTAAGTACGCTTGATGTATAACCTTCACGTCTACATTTTTCACAATAATTTGTATTTTATGAGATCTGCAAGTAGTAATATATCACGAAACAGGTAATTTGTAATGCATCATGAAATAGGTAATGTATTACCCAATTTTCCTTTTTCTTCGACTTAGGCCCGATTGGCGATTTCACCATCCTCAATTTACATTCTGCCTTCTCATTAGTTCTTGAATAATTAGTGAAGTATAAAGACTCTTTATCGTGCACACATGCTCTTCAATTTCAAATCTCTATTAAATTCCAAACCTTCTACCATCAATAAATTGCACTTACTATTGTTGCCATCAATAAATTGCACTTACTATTGTTGGCGTAATTGTGTTCTCATAAAAGTTGTATTATTTTTCTTATGCTCACTTGTTGGGATCCTAAGAAAAGAAAAGGGATGAATGAATGAAGAGAAAAAATGGAAGAAAGGAGGAAAGACGAAAAAAATGACGGTAAGAAGGAGAAAACAGGTCAGGTTGGCCATCAATTAAACTTAAATATAATCTTGAGGTAAATCGCCTAAAAATAACGATCTTATTATTATACATATTTTTGTTATTCTCTTTTGCATCAAAGAAAAAAATCTTGTTTACGTGTCTCACGTGTCTGTTCATTCATTCACCCTTTTTTGGCATCATCTCCAAAATCATCATATACAATAGGCAAATACCATCACCATCGTGCTTTTTTGAAACAAAGAAATTAATTCTCTCAAATGATATAAAAAATAGAAAAGGAGAAGAAAGAAATTTAGAGGGTGGGGCTGGGAATCCGTGACTGAACTTGGGGATAGAGGGGAGTTAGCTGGAGGGGGGTGGGTAAAAAAATTCAATTTAATTTTAAAAAAAAAATAAAAACTTTTTTGGGGGTAGGTTTGGGCTGGGTGGGTGGGTGGTTAGGGTGGGGATGG
>JBDJHY010000007.1:2337328-2350276 GCA_039654485.1 Withania somnifera
TCCACAAGATATTTGGGGTTTTAAGCCAGACCTGTTATGATGTGGTGAATAAAGAATGTAACAATTATTGCTTGAAGGCTTGCCGCTTTAACTTAATTTGATTAGCCTTTTGTTGTTTCAACTTGAGTTATGCTTTGACAGATGGGTTCTCCCCTAGTATAAAATTTATATATGCCGAGCCTCTATTTGTCACTTCATTATTCCAAGATAGACACATGCCTATTCAGCTTTTCCAGAAGAACTTCGATCCTTAACCATTACCTTGTTATCATTCAGATCTGATGAAGAAGTTGGTCCATTGTCTCCTTTAGCTGTTAGTCTTGCTGCTGGATTCTCTGGTTCACTTGCTGCTGCTGCTTCTCATGCTTTTGATACTGCCAAATCTCGTTCACAATGCATTGTGCTTCCCAAGGTGTGTTACCTTACCAGGGATTCAATCGTCTGTATTGATTACTTATATGATATTTTTCAACATGAATATCCACCCAGATACCTTAATGCTCAAAGAACTGTTGGATGGTCAATTCATGTAATGAAATATAGTACAAGTATTTGGGAGATTATTAGTTACAGTTACAACATGTACTTGTTAAAATCTGTAAGTAGTATACATAATATGGGATGAGTTGGTGTGTGACAAATTTCTATGGTCCATTCAACTTATCGGCCTTAGAGTTGGAACCGGTCAATTCGATTGGGGTGGGTGTGCACAGCGTCATTAGTCAATTGATCAATTAACACCTCAATCTGAAACTACTTAAAGTTTGCTATGTGAATCCCTTGTACCCATTTCACTCTATTCAAGCCTGGAGTAACCTTTAAGTCATCTGTATTTGTTGGATGTATAGCTTTTCTCAAGTGCTGCTGGTCTGACAGGATAATTCATTAGTTGATGTCAAACGTCGTTGTTCATAATGTGGCAATTACAGTCCCAGCACAAAATCATCCGACCTGGGTAGCTCTTTTGCCTATGATATATCTTCTGTAGGTGAACTTTTTAACACCCATTCCTCCTTGGGAATACATGCTAATATGCATTGTCTATGGGGTTTGGTATTGATGGTCATTGGTTGGAGGATGGAGTAGACAAGAATGTATATTTGCAACCGTATATTGGCGAATCTGTTACATCAGGTCCTGTATCGTCTATAGTCCTACTAAGTGAATGCTTAAACTACTTTTAACCCTTTGTCCTTAGATTTTTTAACGTTCTTAGATGTATAAAACACAGGATTCTTGGTTGTTATTGTGATACTTCATAAGAACATTTGTGGCATCTCTTTTCCCCTAGGCCTTGTGGATTATCCTCTTTCCTTTACACTCTTTATATGCAGTATGTAGCCATGGAGAGGAGGTTTCTCAAATGGCAACTGCCAGGGAAAAGATTTGAGAGATGGACCGGGATCCATCCTGCAGATAGGAATATTTTATATCGTGGCTTGGGATTGCGGATGGCACGGAGTGGAATTGCTTCATTTGTGGTTGTAGGTGGTTATCTTTTTGCAATTGACAGACTGCTCTCAGAGTGAAGGCAACAAGACGGCAGAGGAGTTGAAGAACTAAGCAAAATCGAAATATAATTAGAAACATTTTTTCTCTCTAGAACAAGCTTGGAGAAGACTATCACACATTAATGCTGATTAGATGTCTGGCTTCGTCCTTGGCAGTCTCTATTTAGATAGTTTGTAGTTTGTATAATTTGGCTATCAAAGATGTGGATAACTAGAAATAAACCGGAGCGTTGCTCCTCATATGATTTCAACAATGTAAGATGATCTATCGTAATTTTTTGTACGTTTATGATAGTGTTGGCTCAGTTACTTGGATCTAGGGATCGAATGTGTGGGATGTGTATATTTTAGGCATAGTCAGTGTTACTTAAAGCTACATTTTGTCCCATCAATATTTCTATTTTGTTTGTCTCTCTGCGGAGCTTGTATAAAGTCATCATATCTTGCCTAAGAAAAACTAAAAGAGGATGGGTTGGACCAGAAGTTTGTTTCATGGGAATATGGACTTGCCTTCACATCAATCTTTGTCCCATGTCTTTTCAGTGAAAAGTGTGAACCAAGATAAATTGGGTATATTCCATAGAGTAGGTCTGAGGATGATAGTGTATACCGTAATTGCTTTCAATTACATTAGGTCATTCCAAGACCGAACAATTTACGACATCACGAAATTTAATGGAAGTTGCCTCAGATTCCAATTACCTTAAGTCTTTTGAAAAGTACTTACACTTGCACGGATTTGGACTGCAATTTCATCCATTGTAGATATGTAGTGGATATATCTGTTGCAATTTCAATTCACTGAAGACATACCCTAGACAGGAAAATATGAAAGTCCGAAGGTTATGGTAGAAGGCTTTGTAGGTATCTTGAGTGTGATTGCCCATTAGGTGGGAAAGAGAGGGAGCCAACCTCATATCCTCTAGTCTTTATTTAGGAGTAGTATTTAGTATTTGCATAAATTTTTTTCGTTCACTTATTTTTTTGCTATCTATAGCTCCATTTTGCTCTCTAGCTGGATATTTTGCTGTCCTTGCTTTTTCTTCTTGTAACCCCTCCCCAAATAACTTCACTGAGCCGAGAGTATATCAATAATAACTTCTCTACTCCACAAAAGTAAAGTAAGGGTAAGGTATGTTGTCCTATGTGCTGCAATTTACATATATGATTCACATAGTTATATGTTAGACGTTATTAGTGAGCATGTCAGTATGAAGTTATGTTTGAGTGTGCTATATACGTTTCCAATTATCCGTATGGAATGTATCGAGTTCCATGTATATCATGGACAGTTGGGTTGGTGGCAAAAACAAGTGCAACGAAGAATTAGACGCTGCAATGCACATTGGAAAACAAGTTCAAATCAAAGAAAGTTCTATTATCCGATGCCTAGGCATGAGATCAATCTGCAGGATGGTGTTCAAGAACTAACTACCAGAGCGTTTCAGCAGAGTTCTTCACGCAATCAGTCTGACATACTAAGATGCCATACGATTCATGATAACAAGAAAAATATAGACAACAAACCAGCTAAAGGACATTGAGAATAGTTTCTGATAAACAGGCCACCCACAAGCTGAAAAAGAACAATGACAAAATGGACACCAAAGACATTACTCCATGACAGCAGAACCTGCTTAAACCACATACAACTACAGAAAGCAGCTTATCCAGTCTCTTGGTAAACTGATGTTTCTGCTTTTCCCCCCTTCTCCCCCACCCCTCCCCCCCCTACACACACAGAGACACGGACACACAAGTGCACACAATAAACAAGCAAGAGTTGCTACATGATGCTTATTTGATCTTATTTTCTCCACCACATTAGGTATTATTGATAGGCAATGTCAGGATGTTATTGATGTAAACACAACATTAACCTTGATGTTGGATCCACCACATTAGGTATTTATAGATGACTAAGCAGACATTTGCAGAATTCACTTCCCTAAAAACAGCTTGTCCACTAAAATGCATAAATGCAGAACACCTTTTTGACACCATACAGCTTACAATGTCACATGTTGAAACTTCTGTAGACAAAATTGATGGAGGCAAGCAGGCATTACATACTGTACAAAAGATGGTCCCCATACCTATGTAAATGAACACAGGTGTCCTTTGGGGATCTTTTTGAACAAGAAATTATTCAAACAGAAGTCTCTTCATTACTTCAAAAAACCAGTAATATTCTTTAGCACATATAAGACGCAGCATCTTGTCACATAGTAAGACACAATTGAGTTTAATCTGACATGTGCTAACATCAAATAAATAAAAGACTAACATATTAACAGACATTAACAAAAAGTAGGCCTTGAATCCCTAAAAACTCTAACCATGAGACTATCCAAATATTTGGACCTAGAACTTGAAGAACTTACTGTTAATTCATAATACGAAGTATCAGGTAGGTCCGTCCTCTGGGATAAGAAATTTAAGCTTCAATGTGAAATAACCGACTCAAGAGGTTGTAGATCATAAGGTAAAAAGAGGTATACAGGGCTGCCCCACACAAAATGAAATGCCTCAATTGCCTCAATAAACTAATCATCGGCAGCCTGAGTTCATTCATTTTTCAAACTCCTTTTAGTTGCTATTCTTAAATCATAGGCAGGAACTAAGTAACCCAAGGAGAACACCTTCTCTAGATCATGGAATAGCATTACCATCATTAGCTTGTTCCAACTTGCTCTACCATCACTAGTTGCCATTAAACTTCTCTGGAACATGCATGAAAGGTAAATATGCAAGAACTTAAAACCACCCTATTCCGTTGTTAATGATAAGAAGGCACATTAACAATGACACAAAAAAGTCAATAAACAACCAAATTATCGTGATTTCATATTTTCTGATCGATGAGACTCGCGGAGGTGTTAATACTAAGTTGGAGGGTTGGAGACACACCATAGAGTCTAAAGTTTTCCGGTTGAGCAGGGCCAAGATGGAGTATTTGGAGTGCAAGTTTCGAGGCGCTATCTGAGGATAAGGTGGTAGTGAAGGTTGATAGCCTGGTTATTCAGAAGAAAGATAGGTTCAAGTATCTTCGGTCTATATAATCCACGAAAATAGGGAGATTTAAAGGATGTCATTCACCATATTAGTACAGGGTGGATGAAGTAGAGGTTGGCTTTAGTGGTCTTATGTGATAAGAGGGTGTCCCTAAATTTAAAGGTACGTTATATCAGGTGGCGGTTAGACCTGTTATGTTGTACAGGGCGGAGTGTTAGCCTGTAAAGAACTTTCGTGTCCAAAAGATGAAAGTGACAGAAATTAGAATGTTGCGATAGATGTGTGGAGTCACTATGAGCGATAGGATTAGGAATGAGGTTATTCGTGAAAAGGTAGGGGTGAGTTCCGTGAAAGATAAGATGCGAGAAGTAAGAATGAGATGGTTCGGGCATGTGATAAGGAGGAGTTTGGATGCTCCAGTGTGCAGGTGTGAGAGGATGCCACTGGGTGGTTTCAAGCGAGGTAAAGATAGACCGAAAAAGTATTGGTGGTTTCAGGCGAGGTAGAGGTAGGCCGAAGAAATATTAGAAGGAGGTGATTAGACATGACATGGAGCTGTTACAGCTTACCGACGACATGACTCAGGATAAGAAGTTGTGGAAGACGCGAATTAGGGTAGTAGGTTAGGAGGTAGGAGTGAACTTTTGCTGGTAGGATGTGTGTTTTTTTTGTTTCTCGTACTAGTAGTAGATTAGTGCATTTCTTGTAGTGTCCTTCCTTTGGCATTGAATTGAGGGTTGTTTAGATTGATCGTTGTGCTATTCTGTGTGGCGTTGTTTTTGCTATTTGCTGTCATTTCTAATACTTTATATTGTTTATTGTTGTACTAGAAACCACCTCTCCACCTCACCTTTGAAGTAGTTGTATGGACTGCGTACACTTTACCCTCCCCAAACTAGTCTTTCAGAAACCACCTCTCCACCTCACCTTTGAAGTAGTTGTATGGACTGTGTACACTTTACCCTCCCCAAACTCCACTTGGTGGGAATTTACTGAGTATGTTGTTGTTTCTGCTTACAGCTCCGCTTCGGAGAGATCAAACAATCTCACGAATAGATCAAACCTTCAGTAATCTTCATAGTGGCCAACCAAAGTGGAGTACAACATCCAGAACATATCAACAACACTCTACTGCAATCTTTCCTTAATGTTAAAATAATTTCTAGTCAGCCAGAAAAAAAAGAAGGAAAATTCTAGCAGATTGAAAAAATTCACAAAACATTCTGGACATCACAGAGAAAAGCAAGAAATAAAAAAAAAAAGAAGAAGCTCATTTTAGACCTAGTAATAATGAATTCGGCAAACATCAGTACATCTCAATTTAACATTTGGATCTCAAGAAATTTGGAAGCTGCCAAAACATGGGAAGAAAGTTAACCACAACTCTCCTCCAAGTATCAACAACTCGTGAATTTAAAACTACATAATTCAGTTCTTTATGCTCATCAACTAACAAACTTTGACCACCCTTCAGTTAAATCCTCTGAAGTACAAAAAACTTATTGAATTCAAGCCACAAACTGATTTACTAACACATATAACCTTATTCAAAATACCACTACCAAAGAGAAAAAGCATGTAACTTAAGAAACAAGCATACGCGATCAGGCCACAATGTTCATCCCCACAAGTAATCAAAAAAATAGCTCCTTCCAGATCTACTAATGACGAATTCGTTACATTTCCATTTAACATTTGGAATCTCAAGAAGTTCAACCTGCCAAAACATGGGAAGAAACTAAACCACAACTCTCCTCCAACTATAACAAATCGTGAATTCAAAACTATATAATTCCATTCTTTTTGGTCATCTTTTGCAAATAGAACTAACAAAATTTAACCCCATCAAAGTAGTAAAAGATATTCGACCGAGCGATAAATTGCTATATACTAACACATCAATCTTATTCAAAACACCACTAGCAACGAGAAAATCATGTAAATTAAGAAACAAGCATACGCAATCAGCCCACGATGTTCATCCCCACAAGATGCCAGTTCCACCACAAGCCTAGTGCAAACCCTTGTAGACCATATCACAAAAGCTCCTGTCACCACTTTGATCACCAATCCACCAGGCAAAAACAACGAAATTGCCGATAATATGACAATAGGTAACATACAATAACCAATCAGGCTAACACACCTGTACAAGTCCAAGTTCCCATTTCTTCCAGCAAGCATATTAAACACCACGTATAAAAACATCGATGCCATAATTACCCATCCTAGTATAATTCCAAAATGCAACTTCCCTGCGAGTAATTGAAACAGCCCAAACGCCATCAGGAAAATGAACGGTCCAGATAAATCAGCATCTTCATGTAGATCTGCTTTAACACGAAACGGATTCAAAATCGATAGGGTTTTTTGGTAAATTTGCTTTGTGTTAATACCAAGCTCTTCCAATAACGGCGGTTCGTCCTCGAAACCCATGCCACTGCTGCCTCCGATGGTGGTGGTTGCGGCGGCGAATTGAGGAGTAGAAAATGAAGTGGAAGCAGCAGATGATCCTATATCGAATGACATGAAGGGGATTCCAGGGTTGGATGATTTCGGAGGCTGAAACGGCGCCGTTGGAAGACGGCGTTGTTGTGGACCGGGGTTACCGCCGGACGGAAAAACTACCGGTGGGACGTTGAATTCTTTTGCCATTGATGGGAGATGTAGAAATTGTCAATTTGAGGATAAAGAATTAAGTGAATATGTTTTGGATTTGGGAGATGTAGATTGGGAATTAAAATAAGGGTTTTTATTGAAATTGGATGGAAGTGGAGACGGGTATACAAGATGAAGCTTCCATTTGTTGATCAATATGGAGAATTGGAAACTTCGAGGCTAAGGTCTTATTTGGTTGTGTCTCAATGACTTAAACATTGAAGGATTAATATCTTTATTTATTTATTTATTTATAAAAAAAATAATTAATTAAATGATGGAAATGGTTTGATTAGTAATCTAGTGGTAATAGTTGTAGTAGCGAAGGTGGTTGGTGTTGTAATGATTGTCATAATAATGGTGTTTGATAGTGATGGTGGTCAGTGTAATAGTGAAGTTAGTTGATGATAGTAATTAGCGGTGTTAATAGTGATGGTAGAAGAACGTGTAGCGGTTAATGATATATTAGTGGTAGTTGCCGATAGTGTTAGTTTTGATGATGGTGGAAATGGTGCTAGCGGTGACAACAATGATGACGACGTAAAAATATGTAGTGGTTGATAATGTGTTGATGGTAGTTAGTGGTGGTGCTAATTGTGGTGGTGGAGTTGGTTGGTAGTAAGGATTGGTAGCAGTTGTGGTAGTTACGATGATGGTTGTAGCGATGGTGGCGGTGGTAATAAGTATATTTATAATGACGGACATGGTAGGTATGGTAGCGACTGATAGTAGTTGTTAGCAACAATAGTAGGTAAAGTGGTTGTTGTGATGACAAAGGTGGTTGGTGGTGGTGATAGTTGGTAGTTGATGACAATAACTTTAACAAGTTTAGTAATGAGCATAACAACCTCATTGTTCCGGTGGAGAAAAGAACCTATGATTAGCATTTAGGAAAACTTTCAAACGAACAATTTCAACGAAATCTTACAATTTTTTATTTTACTATTTTCAACTCTATGTATTTCTTTATCCGTAGAGTACATTGAGTGTACAAAAATGATTATAATAAAATTTCTCTTGTTCTTATTAATAATTACTTTAGGGGATTGTTTTTATGCGGTGCTAACGATTTAATAACTATCTTTATAACCTCAGAATGTTTCTGTTATTGTGGTTGAAAATGGTGGTGGTGAAGGCAGAGGTTACTAGTAACGGTGGCTGGTGATTAAGGATAGAGTAGTGGTGAATATTATTAACATAAGAATATCTCTTAATGATATGAAGATTTTGTTATATATCTTAATAAATAAGATATATTTAGATCAATTAAGTGTTTAAATCTTAATAAAAGTAAATGCACTTAATGTTTTAAGGTCTGAACCATTCAAATTCAAATATCCATTAAGTGCAAACAAATGAAGCCAATCATTAAGTATACTTATTTTTATTAAGATATAAATTTTTAATAGGTTTGAATATATTTTAATCATTAAGATTTGAACTCAAAAGTATTAATATTATTAGAAAGTATGTTTGCATGGGATAATATTCACAACTACTTTATTTACAGTTATTAGACATCGCTACTAATTATATTTGCCACCATCGGCATTATCAACCATACTATACACCACCCACCACCCACCATTACCAACTACCTTTATCATTATAATCACCATTGACAACTGATATTGCTACCAACCACTACTACCAGTCGCTACCATATCTACCACCTCCATTGTTATAATTATATCCATCATCATCACTATTGCCAATGGCAGTACCGCTATCAACTACTACCAATCAACTCTATTATCACAACTAACACCACCGTCAATCATTTTTTGCCCCTACTATTGTTGTCACTGGTGCTGTCACACTCCACCACCATTATCAGTCCCTACCATCACTTCAGTCTATCCTATTGACAATTATCTTCTCCATCACAATCAACACCTTCTTCAACTACCATCAATACATCGTCAATCGCCATTACACATTTTCAGTCACCACAGTCAACACCTCTAACTACTAATATCATCCAACTTCACATTACAACCATCACCACCAGTATTTATAATCACCATCATAACAAGTACCACGACACCAATCACCTCTACCATCAAAACTACCACCGCCACCATTTCTACTCACTAACACCAATTATTATCACCACGACCACCACTATTACAAATCATCTGAATCATCACCAAAAAATATAAATGTTTTACTTTTTAATCAAGTAATAATTTTTTATATTAAATTATTTTTTTTAAGATTTCATTAATTAATTTTTAAATTATATATTTATATGTTTACAAATAAATAGATTATATACATTTAGATGTTAAAAACTAAACATACTTAGTCATTCAGTGTTCAGATTTAAAGATAAAAATTTAATCATTCAGATTTGCATTCAAGTTCAGACGGCTTAATCTTAATAAAAACAAATGCAGTCTCACTAAAATGAAATTTAGCACTTTTTTTCTTATTGATTCTCAGGATGGTGACATTCTTAAATGAAGTCTATCCGAACCGAATTAGCACTTCTCATATCAGACTAGGCCTTTTAAACTGAGTTGTGTGCCGAGGCCCTAAATACACCAGCGATTGACACATAAAAAATAATTGTCCGGAGGTAGCAAATGAAGTGAAAATAAAAAGAAAAATTTAACATGTGAAATTGATTTATATATATACATAGTGTTTGTTAATATAACCGAACCAGTCAATTATATCTTAGTAAATACAGTAAAAGACTGTAACTACGAATTTGAAAGAAATAAAGGGTTAGACGGTAATCAATGTTTCTTTGCAACTGGTTCCCAAGTAAAAATTAAAAGCTAAATGTAGAAAATGTTATGTAGAAGGATGTATAAAAAAGAAATTAGAAGATCATATAGGAAAGATGGATTAAAAAAAAAAGTTTGAAGAATATAAAGAAAATAAGATAGAACTCTTAGAGACAAGAATTATAGCAATAGAAAAAAAATTAGATAAAATAGAAAAAAAGAAGAGGTTGAAGAAAACAAAAAGATTCAAGAAAAGGAAGAAGATTAATAAACACACTAGAAAAAAGCACATTAGAAGGATTAATCTATAATGAGGATAAAAAGATCAGTACAATAAAAGTTCTAACTGGAATAAAAGTACAAGACTATGAAATAGAGACGTTAGCCCTAATAGACTCATCATATACAAAGAGTATATTAAACAAAAAGATTTTTCCTTCGCGTTTGATACAAAAAAAGATTAAACCTCAAGGCAAATGATGGTACATCTAATACCTATAAATATAAGATAGAATAAACAATTATAAGTTTTGTAAATACTTGCACGGAATTTTATAAACCCATTTATAACAATAGAGCAAATATGCATAATGTAGGAGTATGGCTAAAAGGACACATTGGCCCACCTAAATAATGTGGGCCTGATGAGAGTGGGCCCACATATGTAACTAATGTTAATGATTGGCATTCACTGCAATTAAAAGACTTCTAAATAAGGAAGAGTTATATATGGAAGGTACTACCCTGAATACAGGGGAGAGTTGTGGTAGGATTAGGATTGCCATAATTATCAATCCCGGAAATCACGTAAAGGTTAACTCCTCCCCTTATTGGGCACAAAAGCCTCTATAAAAGCTCAGGTAAGGCCAGGAGAACAGGTATGCTCTAAATACTACTTAATATACATTCTTGGAATTCTCTCATTGCTTATTAACTAACTTAAGCATCGGAGAACGACCTCGGGGACCACCCTGGGCTTTGGTTTTGTAGGTAACAATCGGGATTTACATACACGAGACGGAGCACCCCCACGCTAGTATCTTGGTAAAGTTTTTGGGACTTATCACCATGAATCTCAAATTTATGAAATTTTGAGTCGAACATAGAGTTGTCTTTAATTTAATCTTGTAGATGGAAGAAAATATTTAAAGTTTTGTGAAGATTGAAGTTAGATAGTCGTTAAGAATATATTCGAAATTATTTTTTATTTAACGTGGACGTAAAGCCTGCATACATATATTTTTTAAAATTTCTATTAGTAAAATTAGGTATATTAAAGTATTTGTTAGAATGCGAATCCATATTGAATTTGATATTTTAACCAAACACCAAGCGTAAAATAAGACACAAAATTATTTTATGAATAATTATCTTGATTCCTAACCAAACAGCTACTAAGGCATTGTTTGGACTTAACTTCAATCTTTGAAGTTAGAAATTTTTCTTAAATTCATTTTTTTATTAGGTGAAAAATCTATTAAGTTTGTCGGAACTATTAACACTTTATCTTTTTATAAGCTTACCAAATAAATGAACCATAATTCTAAATAAAATATTAAAATAATTTAAAGCTCTGTATAAATAAATTATATATATACATGTTCCTTTTACAAACAAATGATTGTGAATTGTGATACATGCTATCAGAAAGATTCGGTGATTAAAAAATTCAACGGTAGCAGTAACAACTAGATCCTATTTAGAGAAAATTGTATAAATCTCTAAATATTTTTATCATACATATATATTTTTAAATTAATTATATAATATATCATATTAATTAAAAATCATAAATATATTGTACTCAAATACATGTAAAATACATATTGTGATTCTCAAATATATTCTTAAATTGAAATACATGTAATGTGTTAAATGCCTCGTATGTATATATGAAGGTTTACTTGTTTAATGTATTTATAACTAATTATGTATCGAAATTAGATGATGTATTTTTCTTAATTTATTTAATAATAGAATCTAGTAATATAAAAAGTAATTAGCAAATATATTAGTGAATTTTCGCAAGTTATTCTATTATTTACTATGATTCTTCTATATGATACAAATGACATATTCAACGCCCGTGTCTTTTCATGCAAAATTGAATACTGGGGTTTTTTTTTTTTTTTTTGCATAAATTTACGGATCAAACTCTATTACATTTCAAATGAATTAAAGTCACAAGTAAAATTTGAAATTCAATTTTTTTATAAATAAATAAAAAAAGGATTTTCAAATAATGATTTGACATTGAAACAAAAGTTTTGAACCGTTGATCACTGTCTTCAACTTTTTGTTCCTTTTAATAAGGCTGAGCATTGTGTAGAAAGTAAAAATAGGCATGAATACTGCTGGTGCTACTATTGGTTTCGTTGGATGAGGTAATAGAGAAAGAAGGGGAGTAATTGGTGACTTGATTACAAAGCCAAGGTGATGGATGTACAATGCAGACTGCGTTTGCAGAAGATTCACTGTCCTCGCAAATCGATGAGTAGCAGAGATTTCTTTGAACCAATTCTAGTGAAGAAACAAAGAAGTCTACTATTCAGCACTACCATTTGCCAACCTGGGAGGCCACTCTCTCATCTTACCTTGAACCAAGAGATGCATCTCATGCTCGCTGCTTGTTGTTTTTCACTGAACAAAAACAACAAGAATTTCAAAAATTATTATAAATTGAGACTCTACTTTATGAAAATATGTTGTTTTAGTTTGTACGCGGCGGGCCATCAACTTGGTTCAACCGAAGGAAGAAAATTGTGTTACAATTCCAAAAACATATGTTAATATGCACCATTGAAGACAATACAGAAGTTTGTTTTAGCTTTTTAAGTATTTTATTATTCAAATGCCAAAGGAAAAAAGTGAAGAAAGATGATTTTGTCATCTTCTTCATTATCTCTGTGCAACTCTTCTCGCCAGATGCATCAAATAATAGAGAGAGCAAATTATCACCAAAATCAAGAGAAGGTAGTGCTTCCTAGAATTCTTATGGCAGTTAAGTATGAAGTGGTGCATTCACTTTG